>JABUQX010003069.1:0-10000 GCA_015478945.1 Trachelipus rathkii
AAAAAAAAACAAAAAGCCCACCTAAAACCAAAAATAAACAAGTGTTTTTTTTTTTTTTTTTTTTAATTTTAGCAATTATTTTCAACAATTTGAGAGATTTTTAAAAATTAATATGAAATAATAGCAACTATATTATGTTTCATTATTAGTGACTAGTTGCATTTTATTCAAGATTTTCACTTGATATACCTTTTAAATATTTTTTGAAATATATACAGAAATGAAAAAAATAATTTTTAAAATTTAATAAAATTACAAATGTATATATCTTTAAATTTTATCGACGAAGATAACTAGATTCCATTATTAAAGTTATTAAATAAACTCTTCAGCAAATAAAAAGGTAAAAATTCTTTCCTCTCTGGTTATAAATTTACTAGAATATTTTTTGAATTTCCATTATTTTATAAGCTAATAGTATGAAAAAAAAGCAATGGTAATTTGAAGTATAAAGGGAATTGTACCGGAGTGAATGAACAGATTTTTCCTCAAATTGGCTTCGTTTACTAAAGTAATTCAACTATCTGGTTGTCCAACCTGTCTTTAGATATTATATACCTGCCAACTAATTACTAGAGCAGAACTATCGATAATCATACAGAAATTTTATCGCATATATATATATATATATATATATATATATATATATATATATATATATATATATATATATATATATATATATATATATATATATATATATATAGCATATAGATATAGATATATATATATATATATATATAGTATATATATATATATATATATATATATATATATATATATATATATATATATATATATATATATATATATATATATATATATATATATATATATATATATATATATATATATATATTGTTATGATTATTTCAAAGATTACAAAATATAAGAATATATAAGAATATATATATATATATATATATATATATATATATATATATATATATATATATATATATATATATATTTATTTATTTTTTGTTTTTTTTTTATTTTTATATATATATATATATATATATATATATATATATATATATAATCCGAATTTTTTTGTGTGCCCTAATTCTAATTTTTTTTAATAAAGTGACATGTACATATTACTGTATTTTTTCCTCCCCAAAATTCCAATTTACCCGGGGTTTAGCCTTAAAACCCACATATGGTGGTTTCCAGGCCGCTCCTTGAGTGAGGTATCAAGTGCAAGCCTGCCTAGTTTCTAGGTAACAGCTACTGAACTATTGGTAGCTAACTTACTAGCTTCCAAGAGCATCAGATTATAATGGCGACAATGTTAGAAATTTAAATAATATAAATTTAAATATATTACTTAATCTTTTACTAAGATAGTCCTGTTATGCAATTACTATCAATAACCTGTAACAATAGCAATACCATTTATATTTACAAGTTTCACCAATTAGGCAATGACATTCATTCAGCAGTGGGAATTGGACAATGTCTGTTACTAAATTATATGTTCAATTTGCAAATTTTATACCTATTTGTTAATTTATTTGCAAAATTATTACCGAAATGAAATTACAAAAGCAAATTCTATTATTGACCATTTTATTTTTTCCTCAAAAACAGAAATTTTAAAAAAGCCCAATAAAACCCCAAAAAGCTATAAAAAAAACCCTCACTGGGCTGGTTTTTTTTTGGTCCAACCCTACCTAACTTTGTAAAATTTTTACTTTTTTTCAGGCTGTGTTTTTTTCATGAAAAAAAAAACGTTATTTTTTGGAAAAAACGATGTCTAGATCAGAGATAATATATTTTTCACTTTTATTACACTAATTACTTTTCCAAATATTGCTTTGCTAGCAGTTCAAAAAATCTGCTTAGCACAAACCATTTTAAATCTGCAAGAGGATTAGACTTGAATCTCCACTCTCCTTCCCATAATTACCCTGTGGTACAGGGGAAATTTCCATGGGAATTCATACTCCCTATGACTAGTCCAAACGATTCAACAGTAAAACCCATAATGAATCAACAAAGATATGTATTGTCCTGTATGATGGCCCTTCTGTCCTAAACATCTCAATTTTACAAGATAAATAAGACATAATACAAACAATAATTTGAGAGGTCAAAATGCTATAGACCTCATCTTCATAGAAGCCAGGCACAAATAACAACTTAAAATAGCTGGTAAGAACATTTTTTTTTCAATGTCACTGGGGGAGTTCTGTGGCGGGCAGGAGGTTGCTAGCCCCACCGATGACTCACAGCCTCCGGGAAGAAACGCCACTTCATCGTCAACGCTCACTCTCTTTAACATCTAATAATATCCTCTATTGAAGGTGGTTATTCAAGACCAGAAAATAGCCCCTTCAATACAAATAGCTTCATTTTTACAAATTTGTTACAAATTATTTTAATTAAAAATTTCATCACAAAAGTTCCACTATCCTAGTAACATTTTTAGGAGTATTTTTCAAATTCCTATGAAGAATCAATAATATATATATATATATATATATATATATATATATATATATATATATATATATATATATATATATATATATATATCGTTGGTTGATATATATATATATATATATATATATATATATATATATATATATATATATAACTTCATTTAGAAGAGAAATGTTGGCACAAGACTCCAAGAATTAGTGTTATAGATAATATATTATCAAATTAGTAATTAAGAGATAATTACTTAATTACTTTACTTAAGGTGGTCCTGTCATGCCATTACTATCAATAACCTGTAACAATAGCAATACCATTTACCTTTACAAGTTTGACCAATTAGGCAATGACATTCATTCAGCAGTGGGAACTGGACAAAGTCTGTTACCAAATTATATGTTTAATTTGTAAATTTTATACCTATTTATTAATTTATTTGCCAAATAATACAGAAATGACATTATAAAACACAAATTCAATTAATGATCATTTAATTTTTTTCCTCAAAAATAGAAATTTTAAAAAAGTCCAAAAAACCCCCAAAAACACTGGCTGGTTTTTTTTGTCCGACCCCGGGTTTTTTCCAACCCTGCTGTAGGTGAGGACAGTCCTCGGTGGAAGTTGTTAGATGATGAGCAGCTGGAAAAAGTGTCCGAGTTTAAATATTTAGGATATATGTTGCATGATGTAGAGTAGTAGGAAAATTGTGAATGGCAGGCAGGTGGGCGGTGCAATTAAATCCTTAGGGGATCTAAAGGGACTAAGTCTTTAGTGCGCTAGGGTCTTACATGAGAGTATATTGTTACCTTTGTTAATGTATAGTAGTGAGACTATGGTATAAAATAAGGGGTATAGATCTAAAGTACAATGTGTTCAGAATTCAGATGGACAATCTTAGGGGTGTGTTAGGTGAGAATTCATAAAATGAGGAAATGGAACGTATTAGAGAGTTTGGTGGTGTGAAGAAAGGGGTAAATTAGAGAATAAATGAAAGTACTTTGAGATGGGGGGGATGGTCATAGTTTCGCCTATTAACATCATTGCCTTGTCCAATGCAGACAGAGAAGTATATGTATTCATAAATTGTATACTAGACAAGTTTTTGAGCAAGGTGGTTCATGAACATACAAGACATGAATAGCACTGTTAGACTTAATATTAACTAACGATGATAGCATAGCGGATGAGGATATAGAATTGAGGAGAATTAAGGGATTAGTGACCATAATATACTTAGATTTATATGAATGATATCTGGGCCCAAATTGCAACTTAATAAGAAAAAGATCTTAGATTTCACAAATGGTAATTATACAAAATTGAGACATGCCTAAAATAATTGACTGATAAGAAGTTTAAAGACCAAAATTCTTTTATTATGTTGAAAAACTTTTAACAAATTTTGATGAATGTTTTAAAGAATTGAAAGAAAACCTATTTGGAGGAATAGAGAGAAAAGAGAGAAAATCAATGAAAATCGTAGATGTTTTAAATATTTAAGGGTAGTAGTAGGGAGGAAGATTTGAAGCGAACTTAACCAGTCAATAAGAAAGGCAAAGAAAATGGCAAAAATTTAACAAGGAATAGTAATAAGGACCCAAAAGTTTCTTTTAGTTTTATAAATATAAAGTAAGAATAGGGACAACTGCTCCACTAAAGTTGATGAAAATTTAAAGTCTCAGATAAGGAATTTTAACATTTTTTTCAATGTTTATTGCGCATTAATGTTTACTGAGGAAAGATGGATAATAGTTAAGAGAGTAATAATTCAGGTATGCATGTAATACATAGATACTGAATTTTAAATTGAGATAAAAGAAATTAAATATTTACTGGACCATATTGACCCAAGTAAAGCTGCAGGTCCTGATGGTATATATGGTAGAATTCCGAAGGAGGGTAGTAGCAGCATTGCAAAGGCACTGTATTTGATATTTAAACGATCTATAACGTTTGGTGAAGTACCATGGGATTGTAAAACGGTATATGCTGTGCCTATTTATAAGAAAAGTAGTAAGGAAGATTTGAAAAGTTATAGGACTGTTAGCTTAACATTTCTGGTTGTAAAAATTTTCTCAAGGTTACTGAAAGGCCCTATAGAGGAACATTTGGATGATAAGATACTGTATGACTCCCAGCATGGTTTTAGAAAGGGTAGATCATGTAAGACAAACCTTTTAGAATTTACGGAATACATTACTTACTGCATTGGCCTATGAGATCCAGCTGATATTATATATTTAGACCAGCAAAGTCTTTGATAAGGTTTCCCACATAAGACTGAGCAAAAGCTATCACAATATGGTATAGGTGGAGCTGTGTATATAGTTGGACTAAGGCATGGTTAAGGAATAGAAGGCAGTGTGTAATACTAAATAAAAGTAAGTCATTATGGGAAATAGTGAAGTGGTGTCCCACCAGGTTCAGTGCTAGGGCCACTATTGTTCATCATGTATATCAAGGATTTAGACCAGGAACTTAAATGTAAGGTTTCTAAAGTTTGCAGACGATACCTTAGTAAAAAATAATGACTGATGCATAAAGATTCAGAATGATCTTGATAAACTTCTTGGGTGGTCAGATAAGTGGCAAATGAATTTTAATAGTAAAAAAATGTAAGGTTCTTAGGTTACTCAAATAAAATATATAACTACGACGTGGATAGGGATTGGATCGAGTCTGTGAGCCAAAAAAAGGATTTGGGTGTGGTTATAAGTAGTAATCTGAGAGTGGATAATCAGTGCTTGTAAGCAAGAAAAAAAAGACAAGATGTCGTTTACAAGAGCAAGGAGGTTATAAGCAAGCTGTATAATAGCTATGTTAGGTCAGTATTAGAATATTGTCCATAAGTTTGGACCTCTTATTTAAGATATGCTAGAGGGTGCAACGTAGAGCTGCAAGGATGATTTCTGGTTTTGAGGGTAAGAGCTATGAGAAGAGGCTGAAGGAGTTAGGAATGTTTTCTGTAGAAAGGCTTTTTCTTAGAGGGGACATGATACAGGTCCTCAAAATATTTAAATCTCTCCAAAATACGGAGACCAACAAATTCTATATAGTTGATCACGGACCAGGGGACACTATAAGAAAATAAGGAAGAAGGAATGCCATCACGATGTAAGAAAACACTCATTCAATAATAGGGTTGTTAATTTTTGGAATGGTTTGTCGGAGAAGGTTGTTGAGTGTGACTCACGTGCAACATTTAAGAAATGATTAGATAAATATATTTATAATTTGGGCATCATATAGTGTATTTGGATTGTTAAATTGGCCGGTATTTAGTAAGTTAGTAAGGTAAAACTGCATGTCGTTACTGCGACAAACTTATTAAAACTTGCAGTGTGGTTAGCATGTACCTAAGCAATAGTTTTTGCTTTTGGTAGTAGCTTAGTTGTATACTATGTCAGCTATTGACAGGTATTAGGGTGCCGTGTGGGATTTCCACGAGAATGTTGGGCGATTGGGCCTATTTACTCTGACTGGGACAATCTCGATAGGCCCATGTGACTTCTTACTGTCTCTATACTTTCAATGTTTCAATAAAAAAAAAAGTCCATTTGTTTCTTTTCATGGTTAAAAGAGCTTTATGTCAAACTATGGAAACTACTTAGGTTACATAAGAAACCTAAGTAGTTTCCATACATCGACATAAGGTCCATTAACCCTACAAAAACCCAATGGGCATTTTTATAGGGAAATATTACCTTGAGAAAAAATCTTCCGCAGTGGATCGCTGTAAGAGGAAGCTCTCATTCCCATCTTTTCACACTTCAAACATAACCATTCTGAGAAGTCGCCTTTCTTTTCTCTCTCAGAAGCAGCTACACAAGAACTATGAAAAAGAACTCCACATCCATCGCACTGCACGGACGCCCCTAAAAATAGCACAAATAAAAACTATTTTAATATAATAGCAATAAAAGCTTGCTTCCACTAAACCTCATAAGGAAAGTATTTTTGTTTTTTAAAGATAAATAACAGACTAACAATAAAATACATTTTTTGTGTATCAAAATCAAAGGAATCTGTTATTTTTCTCTCCTTTTCCTAGTTATTTATGGCAGAATAAATATTTTCATAGTAAAACTTCATAAAAAGAATGTAATTCAAATGCATTATCTCCCAATATTTTAAATAAACTGATATGTATATGTACGGTATTGAAAACGGTCCAATAAATTCATAAAGGCAAATACCGAGCACATTATATAGAGACAAGGGTGAAACCCATCAATCATTGAGTAAAATAACAGTGCCACTATCACATTAAAATTAAATGACATTTAAAATTAAGAATAAACCTAAAAAATTACAAATTTTGTTTAAAAATACCTTTGATGTTTGAAAAATTGATACGTTGGACTTGAAAACATGGCGCTTCTAATCTAGTGAAATATCCTAAGAGAACTTTTATGATTAGAATCAAAGAAGGGATAAATTTTTCTCCTTCTCAAAATTACTCCCAATAAAACTCTAAACAAAACTAAATTACGAGCATAACCTCCGGGAATTTTTCTTTTCCTGGTCAGTAGCTGGCACCAATTAATATTGTTGATAATTATTATTATTTGACCTTGGTCAATTTCTTGATATTTTATATATAAAATTTCAATCAAAAAATAAAGACGAGATTTTACTATTCAATTGGTAACTTTTACTTTATATTGCTTTATTATATTCTTTCTTTAAAAAAAAATGACTAATGTCTTAAAAGTTATATGTCACACTAAATTTTATTATTTCAAACTAAATTCTAACAAATATAAAGAAAATAATAATAATAATAATAATAATAATAATAATAATAATAATAATAATAATAATAATAATAATAATAATAATAATAATAATAATAATAATAATAATAATAATAATAATAATAATAATAATAATAATAATAATAATAATAATAAATAATAATATAATAATAATAATAATTTTTTGAGTTAGTGTACAGGAACCACCACTACACACAAGAAAGCGACTGCACCGAATCGACAAACGAGGTAAGGAGTAGCTCAAAGAAAAAATACAAATAAAAGGTAGCAATGGAAATTTAAATCTTAAACAGCAGACCTAGTATTCGAAAGAACGTGAAGAACATTTAAATTCTGATGTGAAGGGACTCAAACGGGATGTACGAGGTGATTTTGATAAAGCATTGTAAATAAAATAGGAAAGAACGTTTGTCTGAGAGTTGTAATGGCCTTGCAGCCAATAGCGAAATGCTGGACTTATAGTGGGTTCTGAAATTGGCATGATGGATATGGATAGGGTTTCTCTCGCCACGCTGTAATTAATATGTTGGACTCGCATGTATTATACGCAAATGAAACTAAAACCTCCTGCTGGTGACTTCAAATACACGAAGTTGACCAATACCTCATAAGTGGTTTCACAGTTCGTATCATGTATAGCGCCATCGGATCGAGTACTTCGAACTACATTTCAGCCAAAACGTATATCGCAGGTATGACTGGTGGGTTTGCCCGCATATATCACATCCGTAGTCCAATTTTGATCTTATTAGCAATATAAAGTAGGAGCTTGGTATTTCGTCTGCATCTAATGACGTAGATTTGAAGTGTCACAAGAGGTACAGTAATCGACGACAGCGGGTCTTGAAATCTTGGAAGGTAAGAGTCGATCATCTAAATTCGTACTCCCGAAATTTCACCTGCGACTCCAGGCGGATGAGGAAGTTTTACAGGGTCAAGATTGGCGACACTTTATCTGACTCACCACACTAGCTTTTTCTCCAGAAGAGTATGACTTTGGTTTCTCAGTGGAGAACCAAAATGCACGGAAATCGCACCACGATGTTACCTTATCGATGAACAGATGGAGATGGTAATCAATTCACGGAAATTTACCGCCAAAAAATATACAGCGCACGATTATCCACTTATACAGAGCGCCGGACTGAATCAGAGATATTGACAACTACTCGAGCATTAAAGTCGACCCAAAGAGCAAAACACTCAGCGCACTTCCTTACAGCACTCCAACGTCCATGATAAAATGTCTAGACAAGGTGTTGCCACAGCAGACCTGGAAAGATCTTTGTAACATCATAGGTTAAATAAAGGAAGAGCGGAAGCAGTCCCTTAAAACCTAACCAGTGAAGACTTTGCAAGATCCATCCTTCATGAGTCGTCGCAAGCTTTCTCGAGGTAAAAAAAAACAAAAAAAAACAAAACAAAAAAAAACAGTTAAATCATTTTGTTGAATGCAAAGGGTTAACATCCCATCTTTCAAACGTAGAGGTGCTCCAGCAGTGGCAAAAGGGATAACAAAAACAAAAACAAAAACAAAAACAAAAATAATAATAATAATAATAATAATAATAATAATAATAATAATAATAATAATAATAATAATAATAATAATAATAATAATAATAATAATAATAATAATAATAATAATAATAATAATAATAATAATAAATCTTGGCTCACAAAATACACAAGTCATTTCAGAAGCTCATTTCAGCCCAAAATCCTTTAAGAATAAAACCACCTATAGTCCTAGTCTACAACAGCGGTTCTAAAAAATCTTTTTTTTTTACTATGGATCTCCCTTAAGTATATTTTGTTGCCGATGACCACCAATACTGAACTCTGATTTAAAACACTATGCTGCATTATATACTTATTTAATTATATACTTATTTAAGGTTTTCTTTTAAAGCAAGAGAAATTAAAACTTTGCTCTATGTTTCCTTATCTTTCCTTCGCTTTTTTAATTCACCCATTCTTTATTTCTATTTAAACTTCAAAAGATCAAAGTACTTCTTCAAGTTTTCATGGACCTCCAGAGGTCCGCGAACTACAGGCTAACCACTGGTCTACAATGTAAAAGGAGCGGTACAAATAAAAAGTTTACAAAAAAGAAAAAAAAATTGAAATCAATGAATTTATGCATACGGACATAATATAAAAAAGTGAATACAGTTCAACATACCATTTCCTTTACACATGGAACAAATGTCTTCGCTACTCTGGGAATTTTGATAAGTACCGGGAGACATAGGAGAAGGTGGAGACAAGGAAGAGGGAGGCGATGACGAGCACCCTTCAGCAGGTGAGCTTGGTCTTGAGGGTTGCCGGGATGGTGGACGAGAACTTGGGCGGACTTTACGGCGAAGCTGTGGCGGCGAACTTGATAATAGCCAATCACGTTTTTTCCTCTTCTGTTAATAAGATGATTGAATCATTCAGTTAATCTAAAAATGAATATAGCCTGAAGGGGATCCAAAAGTGCTACGAAAATTCAATTTACAAAAACAAATTACTTAAATGATTAGAAGGATGTAAGTAAATAAATCAAATTCGCATCATCATCCTCCTCCTATCCCCAGATTGGGGGTGAGGCGAGTAGCATACACAGAAACAGAAAAGTAGTAGAAGAACATGACGCAAGTCGAAAAAAAGCCCCCATTTACCGTCCCTTTATACACTTAAGTGAGAACTCGTCGCAGTCAGAAAAATCGACCCTAGGGTTTCACGAGACTGCGATGAACCCTCACTTTGTATCTCGTCAATGTGGGGTCCAT
>JABUQX010003069.1:22500-33626 GCA_015478945.1 Trachelipus rathkii
TGCCAATACAATTCTTAAATTCTTAAATGAATTCTTAAAAATAAACTTAATCAATGCGCCATAAATACGAGCATGCTCTAAAAACTATTTTGCTTCTTGTATTCCCCTAAGACCATTCCAAACTTTCATCCTAAAATCCACTTAGTTAATAAACACTTGTATATTTAGAACAAAACGACGTGTCTGCTGTATCAGGTGTTATACTCAAACGAGAGATAGATATGAAGCCGTGGCGAGACGATCGGACCGGACCGTTAATGACTATGCTCAGATGATGGATATTCTTTGTAGGCTTAATTGAATACACTACGGAGTAATAAATGTAAACCAGATTATGTATAGTAAACATTTGTTTGTGGACCCATACAAGTCCTTTTGTGTTCCTTTGTGAATCTCAAATTTTTATCCTCAATGCAACGCCGGAGCTGTAAACTGCATTTGAAATAAATTCTCACAAACCTTTACCTAAAAGATATTCTTCCTCGATTACTTTCATCAGGGTTGTGGAGTCGGTTCAAAAATTTTCCGACTCCGACTCCACCCTCTTCAAAATTACCGACTCCGACCTCTTCAAAATTACCGACTCCGACTCCACCCTTTTGAAAATTACCGACTCCGGCTCCACTCTTTTGAAAATTACCTACTCTTGAAAATTACCGACTCCACCCTCTTCAAAATTTCCGACTCCACCCTTTTCAAAATTGCCGACTCCGACTCCACTCTCTTCAAAACTACCGACTCCACTCTCTTCAAAACTACCGACTCCCCGACTCCGACTCCACAACCCTGACTTCCATGCTTTCGACCGTTCATCTATCTAAAACAAAAAGTTCTTAATAGATGCTTCGTTCCAAGCTCCACATCTAACCTTAATGTAACCAATTGTAAGGGGAGAGGTATATTACTTAGCAAAATTGTATTTTCTTATTTTACTGCCACCAAGCAAAAATATATTTTCTTTACAGTACTGCCACCACTCATGAGGAGGGTACGCGTAAAGTGCCGAAACGTTACGCCCCCCCCCCTTTCTATTCTCTCTTTCTTTACTAAAGTGTAATATTTTCCTTTCTTTAACCTTTTATAACCTATACCGTCTATTATTATATATAATATATATATATATTATATATATATTGTAATGCTAGAATTATATATATATAATATATATAAAATAAAATACTATATATAATATATAATAAATATATCATACATATATATATATATATACTATATATAATAATATAATATAAAAAATGTAATATACATTTAAACACATAAAAATATGAAAACAAAATATGACGCACAAATTCTCCAAGATAAAATTAATTATTATTTTTGCTTGGCCTTATTTTTTTTGCTTATTTGGCACCAATAGTAGTCACAAACACGTTCTTTATTTTTCTCAACCTCTTTTGCTCATTGTACTTATTTTCGTGCAAACAGTGGTTTCTATCAACTTTTTTTGCCAACTCTTCAATCCATCAGCTGCCTACACATCTCCTTCAAACGTCATAACTCCTTTACAAGCATTCTTAATCCTAACATTGGTTCTTAACAACAGAATTAGTTTAATATGTTTGCTTTACCTTAGCTTCTCTTATCTCCTGATAGGGAATTTTTCTTTGATTTCCCATCAGACATCAATCTTTTCATTTCAAAAACAATTCTATTTGGTTCCTTGTCTCCTCTTTTTGTATATTCCGTTTCTCTTACTCAATCTTTCTAAATAAGATTTATGAGCATTGATTTCCCGTTCTTAATGCTTGATAGGCACCCTTATGGACTTCAAACCTATAATGCTTCTATGCCATTCTTTGATCGTCTAGACTATAATTGCAACTAACTGATGCCTGAGAAATGTTGGTTCTGGAATCTGTTAGGTAATGGATGTCTGTGAAAGCCACGTTCAACATCAGCATTTTCGTGCGGAATGATGAGGAGAGCTTTAACCAGACATCACTGCATACTGTACATTGGTTAAAAATTTTCAGATAAAAATCTATACTCCAATACTGATCAACCGTGATTTGAATTTTTCCTTCAACCACACAATCCAAAGTTAAAAAAAAATATGGAGGAAACTAGTTGGACATTTTTCTTCAAACAGTAGCAACAAGCAACTACTGTAGTAAGAAAAATAGGAAAAATAGGACAGAATATGAAACTACTGAATAGACTATATATATATTAATTATATATACTATATATATATATAGTATATATACTAATATATATAATATAATAGAGATATATATACTAATATATAATAGATATATAATGAATATATAATATAAATATAATAATATATAGATATATATATAAATATTATTATATAGTATAATATTATATACATATATATATAAATCCCACGCTTCTTGTGAATTCCAAGGTCAATAAAAAGTGAGTCGTAATATTGTTATTAATTTTTATTTATTGTTAACTCCAAGGATATTAACTTTCGTCTGCTATAAGTAGATGTACAATCACTTAAAAGTATAAACGTATTTCCAAAAAATCGGTTTTGTGGGCAATGAAGACGCCCAATGAAAGAAAGTTAACCTTAATAAGCCAATGAACAATTAATATCCCTCTACAGCTAACGTAAAATTGGCGCGTTTGAAAAGTGACGAGGAATCGAAGGTTCTGAATGGTGTCTTTATTAAATGTCTCGAAGGAAAGATAAGTAGGTCTAGAAACAAAATTAAGTTCTTAGTTAAATAGGAAAAGGAAAAAAAAGTTTTATGTTCCAGTGAGATATAAATTTACATTATCTAAAATTGCTAGAAAGCAAATGAAAAAAAATCTTTCTCCAATCCGTTTTATAAATCTTGAGAAGGAATGGTAATAAATATATATATATTATATATATATAATATATAATACTATATAATAACTAATACTTATATATAATATATATAAAATATATATATATATAAATATACATATATTATGATTCCAAGAGCTTTGTGGGGAAATTGCATTGTAGGGCGAAACTTTAAGAACAAACCTACAATTTCCTAAAAATCGAAAGACTAAAAGGTATAAAGTTGTTTAAGGAGAGAGGAAAAGATACAAATTGACCTATAAACAATACATTATATTATTATCGTATTTTCGAAAAAGGAAATTTTTCCATTATCATATTGTTAATAAATATATATATAATATATACTATATTATATATATATGTAATTAATATATATATTAAATATATAATAATATATATATATAAAAATATACTATATATATAATTATATATATATATATATATAATTATACTAAATAATTCATTAAATAAATTTTTAAGAAATGTCAAAACTATTGTTTCGTTCCTTCGTGTGAGGAAGAAAAAGCGAAACGATAGCGACGTCAGAGCAATGCGATCGTCGAACATTCGGCAGGAACCGGAATGCAGTACAAGACCCGGACCATATGATCACTGATTACCGGTTTCCATTTACAACTATTTTAAGAAAAAAATATCCGCATATATAGATATATATAGATATATATAATATATATAATAACGTATATAATATTATATATATATATATATATATATAGATATCAATATATATATATAACTATATATATAATAATATTACTATATAAAATACATATATAATATATATAATAATACTATATAATATATAATATATATATATATAATATATATATATATATATATATATATAAAATCCTCGGTGGGAAGGTTCAGAGGCCGAAATAAAGTCCACCAGAGTTTGAGAGTTCGACTCCAAATCCGACCAATCATGGGCCGACATGAACCGATACATGGCCTTTGAAAGTAGGGAAAAATAGAAGATGGAAATGAGATCCAAACTTTACCAATAGTGTACGTATAAGAATGAGCATAGCGATCACGTCTAGGGTCAGCAAGTTGGACAGAGAGACTATGAAGATTGACGAGTCTCACGACCCCTCCTTAGGAGGAGAAGGAGGTATGCGATTAAAGATTAGAGAATTGGGAAGAAATCATGTCTGTTGATATAGCAATAACATAAGTCTATAAATGAGATTGAGGATGGAACAGTTCAACGGCAGATTGAAGAGAGTTGATGAGAGTTGGAGAGTTAATAAAGCGAAAAAGTTCTCGATTCCAACCTAGATTGAGAAGGGATGTGTAAGTAAACCAGGGTTGGCAAAAAGCAATGGATTTTTGGCTTTTTGGCTATTTGACCCTTATAATTTTTCCTATAAGGGTCAAATAGCCAATTAACCATAGCCAAAAAGCCAAATATCCATGGCTTTTTGCCAACCCTGATTAGTAAACCCACCCCAAATATGCAATGAATGTTCCAAACAAGGATGAACAACGACGCCCATATACAAAACGAGCAAGTGGGGTGTTGTGAAGAAGAAATTCCGAAGACGTCTCGCAACACAATCTCTTAGAAGCTTATTTCCTGAGAGGAATAACAAGATCCCTCCAAGAAAAATCACTAGATTAAGAAATACCAAAAATATTAAGGAAAGGGAACGCTTGAGTTGTGCGTTTTCAAAGATGTTATAGTTGTGTGGAAGATTTTGTAGGGTAGATAGATGAAGAAACGGAGTTTTTGAGGCATTGAAAACAACCATGTTTCTCTGCCAAAATTAGGGCCCTCCCATGGTGCTGATTTTTCAGCCCAGTATGGCCGCTTCTCTGTGAGCCGCGGTGGGTCCTGTACACTGACTCTCTGCCAAAATTAGAGACGCAAGAAGGATCTGAGGTCATTTGCTTCAAGACAGTCCTTCTTACAGCTACTATTTGAAGTTGGATGGGGACGCCTTTCAATGTGAAAAGGGGCAAATGAAGGGTTGAATCGTCAGCGAAAGAATGAAATTGTGGTGAAGGAACTAAAAGGCCATTAATGAAAGGTAGAACAGAACAGTTAGGAATATGACATAACCATCACAAACACCGCTATTTATATACTTAAAGGATGAACAGTGACCGTCTATAACTACTGCTGTAGAATGACCAGAAAGGAAATCTGAAAGGTTGCAGAGAGAAAGTTAGATACCGAAAGACCCCTCCAAATCAGACACGAGAACAGATGTCATTGCGCACCAATGCGCAAAAGCCGCCTTTGGATGAAAATTGAGGAAAGAATCAGCAAGAGGGAACAGAATAGGGTAACTTAGGGTTCTATCAGAAAACTCAAATACCTGAGTTTCGACTAAGAAGAGGGAAAGTGATGTTCAACATAGTAGAAAAAAAGAATAAAGACCGCGAATAATGAAGAAAGAAGACCGTATTGTGTACCACAACAAATTGGTTCCGTATCGGCACCAACCTCTCCACCGAAGGTCGTCAACACCTCAAGTTTTCATATGGTTTCAAACAGGAATCGTGCAAAATCTATTCTACGAGGCACTAAAAACTCTTTCCTCCGTAGAAAATGTAATGATGACCTTTCTGGCTCCACTTCCTCTGTTTTGTTCTGGCAATTCTAACTTTGTTTCTCCCTCTTTCCTACCTCTAGTGCCTTCCAAAGGCACCTTCCTGATGGTATCCCTCCTGTGGTTCTTAAAATTTATACTCCTGAGCAAAATTTATACTCCTTGAAAAATATTACCTTTCTGTCTTTCCACTTCAACCTTTCTATACTGTTGAAAGCGCCTTAGCGCTCTCAACTCCCTTACTATCGTCTCATCACTTTAACCTCCACTCTTTCTGCATTTAATCTTATCTATGATAGACTTATAACTCTTGCAAGAAATCTTCTTTTGTTTCTCTTAGATAGGCCCGTGTGATTTTTAATGGTCTTTATTTTCTTTTTCTTTTCTTGGTCCTCTGTTCTACCTTTCATGAATGACCTTCTCTTTGTAACTTCATCAACTATCCATTTTTATGACCTTTTCTCTGTAACTTCATCAGCAATCCCTTCTTATGCTAACAATCCCACCCAAAATTATTCCTTTCACTTTGAAGCCGCACATTTTAAATGATGGAGTCTCAACCAGGAAATTTGCCAGCTCCACAGCCCTGCCAGGAGCAACTGACCTCTTTCTCGAACTTATAATTGGGCTGAAAAATACTGTTGTTTTCAATGACTCAAAAACTCAATTCTTCTATATATCTACTCGACAATATCTTACAGTCAAATATAACATCTTTAAAGACACAAATTTCAGACAGATACTTCTCTTAATATTCTCTTATTAGCCCCTCCCAGCAAAAAAATCCTATAGGGATCCATCCATTCCTATCTTAATTAAGATAGAATTTATGGGTCCATATAGAATTTTTTCCTGGGGCTTTCTTCGAAGTAACATTATCTCTCTGACTAAAAAAAGCTTCTAAGGTTAAGTGTCTGAAGGGTTTTCAAATTTCTCCCATTACCCCAATTCTTCTCTGTATAGAGCATGTTCATCCTTGCATTAGAAATTGATTGCACATCTTAGTGGCTCATCTCACACAAACCCTTCTTGCAAGGGTGAAATTGAAGGCTTTACTTCTTATTAACTTTCCTACTCCCGCTGACCCTTGAATTGTTGTATTACTCTCCTTGAACTATCGCTATGACAACAGACACTGTTCTTCCGAACTCTCCGATCGCATGACGGCATAATACCTTCCTCGAGGATAGCTCGTTCGACTCGCCAATCCGCAGGTTCCATTCTTCCTCTGTCCAACTATCTGACCCATGACTTAACCATTATGCTCATTCTTATATGAACATTTCCTTTAAGTTCAGAAACATATATCCTCCTTCCATAAATTTTCCACACTTCCATACTTAAACAATTTCAAACGCCGATTACTGGTTTGTGTCGGCCCTTGATTAAAAGATCTGTGCCGTCTAATATTGCCAAATTTTGAATATATATATATATATATATATATATATATATATATATATATATATATATATATATATATAACTTATGTATAATATATATATAATATATATATATTAATAATATATATATATATATACTATATACTATTACTATAATTATATATAATTATATATATATATATAATAATATATATAGGAATGATAGTATTCGGTATTCGCCTATTCGGCCAAAATGCCGATATTCGGTATTCGGCTTTTTGCGAACTATTCGGGCCGAATATTGAGCTTTATAAACAATAAATTACGTCAACATAAGGGAAAGTTATTTCAATTAAAAATTGAAATTTTAGAAACTTTTTCCAAAAAAAAATAAAAATTTAGCCAAAGTTTGTAAGCCAATTATTGGCGAAAAATCTTGTCATTTGCAATCCTATAAGCCTTTACATTTTCAATATTCTAAAATAGAATTCATTTAGTGATACGGACAATGGACCAAACATAGTTAAGTGGTATCAAGGAGAGTGGCTTGCTTAGCAATTTCATGTATCACATGGTTGCACATGCAGTCACGATGCAAATTATGGCAGAAGCTGCTGGAAAGACTAGTGTAGTGATATCTGTGCAGAAGCAACCGTCCATCACCATGTCACCAACGGCAGCGTCGCCAAGCTGTTTAAAACTGTCACCAGAGTGCAGCGTGAATGGACAAACACAGCAGAAAATAAGGTCAAAGACGTGCGCCGAGCGAACAAACTGGATGATAGGCTGAAAAGAGTGGGGGGAACAAATAAAAGGGCCCCGTACCAGCAAACGCTGCTGAAGCAATCAAAAAGTGACGACAGTGGCAAAAACCAGGACTGGATGCCATAGGACAACAGCACTGAAACCAAGCATTTAAAGCGGGAAGGAACGATAGCGGCCCAAGCGAGCCCTCCATGTAGCAATAAAAGCTAGGAAATGAAGGCAAGTGAAAAAGCATAAGGCGGCCTGGGATAGAAACACGCGGTGAAAAGCTGGAAGAACAGAGAAAAAAACTGGCTAAGTCCATGAGTAAAGTCGGGGTAGCTACGGGCGAGAGCGTGGCGAGCAAGGAAAGTGATGTCAACAGGAATGCAGCAGAACAGAAAAAAGAGGCGTGAGCATGTGAAAGAAAAGTCAGTGAAAGATTGGACGCCTGGACCTGCGTGCTGCGACGAGTGAGGGACGAGAGTGGGAAAGGTGAAGCTGAAGTGTCCAGCACTGCTGTAAGGAGGGGAAAAATGTGGGGCATCAAAACGGCTACAGAAAAAGATAAGGAGAGGAGAAAAAAAAAACCCCATGCGGTCTGACGATGGATAGGTGACATAAAAGTAAAAGGCACAACGGACAGGACAGCAAGAGAAAAACAAAGATAGAAGTGGCGACGACAGGAAGACAATGAAGGCCGGTCAAGGGGGGAAAAATTACTGGAAAAGGGTTGAGGGAAGGAAAAAAACTAGCAAGAAAGAGACCTGGTGTCAGCGCCACCTCAGTTCAGGCGAAAGGTGGAAAGAATAGTAAAACAGGAGAAGAGGAGTGAATCCACAAAAAGAGGGTGATGCCCCTGGAAAAGGTGGAGAACGGCTAATAGGCTGGCACGACCGGAGAGCATTCAAAAGGATAGTGAGGGTTAAGAGCTGTGAACGTACGAAGGCTGACAATGGCATGTAATGAGGGAAGTAGAAGGGGCGAGAGGGAAGAAAAGATGACGGTGTGTAAGACGGGTAGAGAACACGTGGAAACCATGGGAATTGCCGGAACGGGGCAATGGATTATGGAGCGGAGGGCAAAAAATGTAAGCGGGGCCAGGGCACAACACAGTCCAGAGAGAGGGGAACACAGAGTGAAGGGAGAGGACCCGGCAAGACGTCATGCACCAATAGGGGTAAATAAACATAAAGATAAAATAAGAATAAGAATAATAGAAAAAAGAATCTAATATAAGATAATTTAAAATAAAGTAGATGAACAAATAAAATAAAGAGAAAATCAGAAAAAAGAATATAAAATAGAAAATAAAAAGTAAAAAGATAAAAAAAGTAAATAAAAATATAGAAGAAATAATAAAATAAAGAATAATGAGAAATATAAAAAAATGTAATCAAAGAAAAAAAATAAAACAAGTATATATAAATAAGATTGATGCACACCTATGCACGTGGAGCAGAACCCACTAGCCTGAAGAGCACTAACTGACCAGGATCACGCTTCTATCAGTGAGTAAATAAGAAAATAAAAAATAATAGAATAAAAAAGAATATATATAAAGAAAATAGAGAAAAAAAACATAATAGAAAAGAAATACACAAAATCTATAGCCACATTTGATAACTGTTTCATAAATTAGACCTATATTGAAGACATAAACTGTTATATCTCTTTGAATAGTAGATATGATTAATTCTGCGTACTAAAAGACAAGTAGGAGAATGTCATACCTCAAAATCTGTCGACAGGAAAAAATGGTTATCTAATATAAGAAACTTTAAGCAGGAAATTACAGAACTTTGTCTACATAGAACGGTGCGTGAGCGAATCAATTATATTATAAAGTGACGTACAAAATGGTATTATTGTACACACTCGTGTGTGCGATAGAAGACATAGTATTTTCGAAAACAACGACGCAGCAACTGTCGACCCAACAAAGAAGGATGAAAGTTCTTTTCATTCTTCATTTGTCCCTGATTCTCAAATAAAAGAAGTAGAATTCGAAAAGGATGCGGAAGAAGAAAAAAGAGAGAAGCTGGAAGGTAAATGTATTCAACGTTCAATAGAGGATGAGGGTTCTCTCGATTCTCCCCTAGATGCGAATATTTTACCAACTTCTCCTCCAACCTTTCAAGATACCGCTCTTGTTCGTTACGACGATGATGTTTCCCCTAATTCTTTTCCAGCAAAAAATCACTTCCGTGGTACCACGCGTTTTTCCCAGATTTTAAATATTAGCGGCAGAAAAAAAAAGTATTTACCAAAGAAAGTCGAAACCTTAGATCCCTTAAAAGAGCTGAATGAAATTATTCTTAACGTTGCCTCTAGCAATGATAATAATATCGCGACGACGGCACTGCAAAAAAAACAAAATCCTCTCACTGAAGACGATATTTCTATGAAAACGCACGACTCTGATAACGTTTCTACATCAAGTTACCTATCAAACCCCGTTAGTAATCGATTGTTTTTTGGGACCAATAGGGATATTGTCGATAACGATATTCCGATTGAACAAAATGAAGAAAAAATGAATTCGATGCTTACCAAAAACGTCGCGCCCCTGGAAGGAAAAGTTCCTCGAAACTTAACTGATTACACTAGCGAGTTTAGAAATGTAAATGAAATAAGCGCTTCTTCGATAAAGCGTTACTCGCGGTTGTTGGACAAATTACTGAATGAGAATTATGAAAGAGGCCCGTTAATAGCGGAGTTTTATAAACACGGAACGAAAGAAACGGTTCAGTGCGCTAATATACTCCTGAGCGAAGAAAATAACCTTAAATGTATTCAACAAGGTTTTAATAAAGAATGGATCAAATTGCACGAGAATTGTGCTTCATTAATGAATTTATCCGTGAACGATAAAGAAAACAAGTGTTTTGCCGATGGTATTGTTAGTAAAGCTCAATTTCTAAAAAAAGCGTTCTCAAAAAAACAAAACCAATTGAGTTTACTGATCTTTGGCTTAAAAATTGCGCGCAATCTTTCGGAATCGTTCTTGGAAGATAAACAGAAAAATCAAAATCTCGAACTGATTAACGCTAGGAGAAGAAAAAAATTAAAGGCGAAAAGAAACATTAAGAAAATTTTTTATTCATCTTCTTCTTCTGAAAATAAAAGCGATATTGAAGCCCCTCGTTCGGAAAAAAAGAGCGATATAGAATCTAGCAGCGGTGATAGTGGAGCATATTTAGAGAAACAATTAAAAAAGTTTCTGCCGCAAACCTCTCGGCAAACGAAGTATTCTAACGCGAATCTAGGGACCGATGAAAAAAGTAAAATGAAATTTCATATATCACTTATAGATATTTTGTTAACGAATATTAAACAATGTTTAATTGACACCTCCTCAGAGTTGTGTAAACTGGCGAACGAAATTGGAATAGATATAGGATTTTTCGATTTCAGTGAAGAGTTTAAAAAAAGTCTTGAGTATGAAAATGCCAAACAAAATAACGAAAAAATAAATTTGCCTAATCAGTTTCTCATTACCTATTGCGCACAGAATTATCAAATATATTTCGAAATTGAAAATTCAATAGCTGGAGATAAAAAGGATCTTCAGGAGATAGCGATTAAGTTTTT
>JABUQX010003070.1:5000-17500 GCA_015478945.1 Trachelipus rathkii
CAATCATTCATTCCATTTCATCCAAACAAATGGCCTAAATATTTATACTCTGATACTAGTTCCAATTGCTCAACATCTAACATGATTTCACTCTGTGGGCTCTCCTCATCCACCACTATCACCTTACTTTTATTTACATTTGCTTTCAAACTTCTTCTTTTACACACCCTGCCAAACCCCTTTACCAATCCTCCCAAACTTCTTAAAATCCACCACACAATTCCAAATCATGTCTATACAAAAAGCAGGGCACCCTCCATTATCTTCCACTCTTCATCAGTTTAACACCCTTCCCTGCAACCTTTCTTTCAATAATTTCATCACCCATCCATATATAAATTAAATACCAGGAAACATTACCACTAATTTCTCACTGGACTACTAATATTAAAACCTTCACACTCCACCCCATTTATTCTTGCTCACGATTACACTATTCCATTCAGAAGCCTATTACCAACACCATATATCATTAACGTAACGTGATCCTGAATTTTCTATTTATCCTGCCATACGCCTGTCGCAAGTTTAAAACCGAATAGTGTTTGTTTCTCTTACTCTCATTTACTCCCCACTTGCCTCAATGCAAAAAATTTCCTACAGTTTTTTTTCTTTTTTTTTTATACAGTTAACACCAACGCTCACGGGCAGAGCCCTAATGTAGGAGGGGTGTGCTCATTTTAAAGTCTACAAGACGGAGCCAAGAAGAGAATAGCTCACACAAACACGACCGACCAGTGCGACCTGGATCTTTCGCTGAGTTGGGCGAGTGCCCTACCCTGAGCTATCGGACGCTATTTTGGTGCTTGATCCATTCCTTCTTGACCTATACGAGCCGACTCCAACCGAATTACGAAAAAAATCTTCTTAATGAACAAAATGCGCCATAAATTTAATATTCTTAAGAGAAGAGAAAATTGTAAAAAGAATTCTCGGCTCCTATCATCCTAATACGACAGAAATCCTCCTTTCACATATATATTCAATTTCGACGTGAAATCAATACTTCTGACAAGAAATTTTAATTCATAATAGTTTTACATTACATACCCTCTACCACTTCTAAAATGCACCTAATATAATACAATATAATATAATATATATATATTTATATATATATTATATATATATAATATATATATATATTTATATATATAATATATAATATATATATATATATATATAAATATATATATATTAATATATATTATATTTTTTTTTTTTTTTTTAATAGATTCCTTAACAACTGGAAACCCAACAAATTTCTTGGAAATTTCTGTATGACATTAAATTAGTACATTTATTAAACAATTTGAATAGAATAAATGGAAATACTATACCTTTCATAAATCCTGGATTTTTATATCACGCGTAGAAGAGCCCACCAGTGTTCTGGTATTCTTAATACGACATTCGTATATTATCCCACGCTTTACCTTTATTTTAGTATTATGATTATCTTGAGAAATAATATGACGACAATATTCATTCAATAGATTCCTTAACTATAGTCTTATTTTTTTCATCTTATCTTTAGATAAGAGCATCCCCACCCGTCTCAGAATGTTCAGAGAGAGAGAGAGAGAGGAGAGAGAGAGAGAAGAGAGAGAGAGAAAGAGAGAGAGAGAGAGAGAGAGAGAGAGAGAGAGATTGAGAGAGAGAGAGAGAGAGAGAGAGAGAGAGAGAGAGAGAGAGAGAGAGAGAGAGAGAGAGAAGAGTGGGATGGTGAGTAAATACAAGAATGCAGGGAGAGACGAAGAGAGAAGAAGAGAGAAGAAGAGAGAAGAAGAGAGAAGAAGATACAAGAGAGCAGAGAGAGAGAGAGAGAGAGAGAGAGAGAGAGAGAGAGAGAGAGAGAAGAGAGAGAGGAGAAAGAGAGGTTATAGCAATCTTTATTTAAGGATTTGAAATGTAAATTTGTCAAGTCTTTTAATTGCTTCGGTTATAAAATGTCATCTATATTTGTATATATGTATGTATATGTTTTTGTTGTATATATATGTATTTTTATAGATAAAAATATATGATATAATTTGAACATATATACATATTATATATATCATATATATATATATAAATATAATATAATAAAATATTATATATATATTATATATATATAATTATATATATATATATATATATATATAATATATATATATATATCCCATATAGCACAGATGGTTGCAGATACATCACAGCGACGTTAATGTTCGTCGCACTCGTCACATCACACATACGTCGTATATGTGACATTGCTGTTATATCTTATGTGATATACGCTTTTTCGTTCCAAATGTAACGTATTTGCGACGTTTCATTGTGACTTATAAATGTTTCCGCGACACTGCCAGGCGTACGATATCTTTTTAAAAATAAATAACGCCCTGTCTTTTTAATGCAAATTTCCGTATAATCTTTCATAATCTTTTTCATTTTATGTTTGATGTTTATAAGTCATTTTATACATTATTTTCTACAGAAATTGTATTATGTAATTTAATTTTATTTTTTTCAAATGTCGTACATTAAAGGACACTCATAAATATAATTAATTATGTCTCCAGTCACGGTATGATCTCGCGAAAGCGAGTTTGGTGTGACTCTGCCGGTGTTATTTCAATTATTTTGTTGTAAATTAGTTAATTATGTGTTTCTGTTTATTATGTCTTTCACGGAAATATCTATTGGTAATAGTTGAGTTTAACAGATTCTTAAAAAATCCATTTTTTTAGGAAAATCAAATCGACTTTGTTGTTTATACCTATGATAACCGTTGTAAAATTTAAAAGAGAAGACAGTTGGCAAATTTATAATAATATATATATATATATATATAATATATATATATTATATATATATATATATATATATAATATATATATATATATATATATATAATATATTATAATATATATATATAATATATATTATATATATATATATATAAATAATAATAATAATAATAATATAATAATAATAATAATAATAATAATAATAATAATAATAATAATAATAATAATAATAATAATAATAATAATAATAATAATAATAATAATAATAATAATAATAATAATAATAATAATAATAATACAAGAAACGAATTTAGCATGTGTTGTCACAAAGTAAATAAATTGTTTTTGGCAGCACTACAACAAGAAGAAGCCTATGACGAATTAAGCCATGCTTAAACCGCCACTAATGATATCTAACGTTTTCGAGAGAAAATAAAACTAACAATTTTATTTAATAAAAGTGAAAAGGAAACTTGATTTGCAATTAAAGACCTTCATAACAAATCATAATTATTTATTTAAAACTATGTAACCTGTAATAACTTATATATATATATATATATATATATATATATATATATAATATATATATAAAATATATATAATATATATATTATATAATATATATATATATATATATATATATATATATATATATATATTTTATATTATATATATATATATATATATATATATATATATATTATACTATATACACAAAATACATCAAATAGATGTCCTAAAACTACGTCGATACAACGTTACCGTGTAACGTTGCAGGGATGTCGTAAGAGTACGTAAATACTACGTTACCATAGGACGTCGCATTGATGTCGCATGTTACGTCGCTGAGAGCTGACATTTCCACATCCCAGGGACGTAATTATTATGTTACTAATACGATGTCGCACATCGCAAAGGGACGTAAAAGCGACGTCGCTTTTACGTTAGTGTGCTATATGGGATATATATATATATATATATATATATATTATATATATAGAATTTATCTGTATATAATATATATATATATATTATATAATTATAATATATTTATGTAATATACATAACCCACGGGGGGGTATTGATTCTTATGGTGTTATATTTCCTGGTGTTGCAACTTCATAGCATGGTGATAAGACCAGTAGCTAAAGGAATTTTGTGGGCATACTTCCGGCCCCAGCATTATTATGTGCGTATGTCACCGATATAATCTTTTATTCTTCTTTCCTCTCCATTTTTTACACTTTCTTGCAAATCCTCTTTCTCCTCACAGTTTCTGTCTAGTGGTAGCTGGTTTTGGGTCCCGCTACTGCTTATTTATAACCTTGAAAAATGCTCATGCATGCCAGGATCCCGGTGCAATATTAAATAATAAAAATCGAATTATTAAATATTGGATAAATATTATTATATAATATATATGTATAAAAAAGGCGCGAAGGGGGAAAAAAATTAGCATGAAAAGCGCGTCTCCTTTTTATTATTCCTCAAAGCTACAAAAAATTCGACGATCGGTCGGTGTATTTTCCTCATATTAAAAAATGACAATATATAAAAGTACAAATACTAAATGCCAAAAAAATAAACATAGCAATTATACATAATTATCCATTGGTTGCATTGAAAAATAGATTTTTAATAAAAAATAATTATTTTTGGACTTTTTATTTATTTTTGTCCTTATTAGCTTTTGTTTTGAAAACTCATAGATGTTACTTTTTTAAATTAATACCACATTCACACCAACTATATTAATACCTATAAAAATAGCTATACCTTCTAAATTACTGATGTTTGGATTTCATAAGTAGCTGAGATTAGGGTGGATGGCTTAGATATTACTCAAAATTGTAGGACTGCTGCTTTATTAATAAAGTTGCTTGAAGATTGGTGACTCTAATCATATAGCTGACAAATTCCTTAATTAAATTTCTTCTGGATGAATTCTTAGCTTTGTAGAGTTTTTCTTGATGTCCTCAGGATTCTTCTGGCTTCCTTATTAATATACTAGATGATTGAAGAATTCAATTGCTAGTTATTCCACCTTAATAGTTTCTTCTTTGTGAAATTAATTAACCCTTGAATTGATTAAATAGATGGTACTAAGTAGTCTTCAATATCTTCCTAATGTTGATTGAAGTTCAAATTCTGTACTTTGCTTTTATTTTCTCAATTTACTTTGGCAAAGTTGACAGTTTTGTTGTTTCAACAGCCTGTTTGCTTGCAGTATCTTCATATATACTATTTTTTACTTATTATTTGGCTTTCTTTAGCCTGTATTCTATTTGCAAGTCCTTATGTTGCCCCACCTTGTATTCTGATTTCCTCAGCAATTTTCTCTGTTTTGCAATCAATTTTTGCTTTTCTACATTTGTAATATTTTGGTAACATTTTGTAACCATAGTTGATGCTCACACAGTAATGAATTTTCTTTAATCCTAATTTTCCTATTTTATTTTTATTATTATTATTATTTTTTTCTTATATTTTAATGCAAAATATAACATATTCCCCCTTTTGCTAAGAATATTAACTTTTCTTATTATTCTTAGTTTCCTTAGAGTTTACAATTCTGTTGTCTTCTTGTTATAATCCTGCACTTTCTCTCAGCAAGATTAATTTTGTTATTGGTCTTTTCAAAATTGTTGTATTTAAAGTATTCTTGTCTTTATTTATTTTCACATCTACTATTCTCACTCTGTTTGAGTCATCTTTGTAAACTTTTACTATTTTTCCTAAATTCCACATATTTCTTGGTTTGAAGTCATCTATTAAAAGGACTAAATCTCCTTCTTTGTGTGATTCTTTTTCTGCTAACCATTTACTTCTTTTTTGCAATAAAGGAACATATTCTTTGATCCATCTTTTCCAAAATAAATCAGCAAGATACTGAACTTGTTTCCATCTTTTATATAAGTAGCAATCTTTATCTTGAAATAAACCTGGTGGGAATGTTATATTTCCTTTAAGGGTTAGTAGATGATTTGGTGTCAAAGCTTCTAAGTTTTCTAAATCATTGGAAAATTCTGTTATTGGTCTGTTATTTATAATGAATTCTATCTCACAGAACAAAGTGTTCAAGTTATCATCTGTCAACCTTATTGGCTGTTCTAAGAGTGAAGCTTGTAATATATTTCTTACAGTTCTAATGTGTCTCTCAAAATGACCTCCTTTATGAGAACTATGAGGGGGTTGGAACAACCACTGTATTTCTTTTTGCTCAAAAAATTTATTTACTTGCTTATTATTCCAATTTTTAACTTGTCCTTTTAATTCTTTGTTAGCTTTCACAAAGTTCAATCCATTATCTGATCGGATTAATTTCACATTGCCTCTACGGCTGATAAATCTTCTTAGAGCATTGATAAAAGCATCAGTATCTAATGAATATAACATCTCTAAATGTATAGCTCTGCTACTTAAACATGAGAATATCAATCCATATCTTTTTTCTCTTACTTTCCCCCTTCCCCTTACTATAAGAAAAGGACCAAAGGCATCCAATCCATATTCTGTGAATGGTGGTATATCACTTCTAATCTATCTTTGGCAAATCTTCCATTAACTGTGAGTTGGCCTTGTATGGAGCTTCCTACATATAATGCAATCTTTTAGGATCTTCCTAATACTTCTGCTTGCTCCAATGATATAGTACTTCTCTCTTAAAGCATTTAAAACTGTTTGTTTTCCTAAATGTCCATTAATTCTATGGTAATGTCTCATTATTAACATTGTAACATGACTATTTGGCAAGATAATTGGATGTTTAAAATCATATGATACATCATTCAGATTTTTATTCCTCCCACCTACTCTTAATATTCCATTATCATCTATAAATGGTAAGAATTTTGCAAATGTGCCTCTTTGGTAGGCTTCTTTCTTTATTATTTTGTATGTATTATCATGAAATTCTTTATTTTGTAATTACTTTTAAATAGCCTTTTCTGCATCTTTTAATTCTGTGATTGTCATAGCACTTTATTCCAGACTTTTTTATGCAAATTTTCTTTAACTCTTAAAATCCATGCGTTACTTTTGTTTTTAATTTCATCCAATCTGAGACAGAATTTATGAGCTTGTCTGTTGAACTTTCTTGTAGTTGTATGGCCATTACAGGTTTAGTTTTTATAATTT
The DNA here is from genome assembly GCA_015478945.1 of Trachelipus rathkii. Lineage (NCBI taxonomy): Eukaryota > Metazoa > Arthropoda > Malacostraca > Isopoda > Trachelipodidae > Trachelipus > Trachelipus rathkii. The sequence continues at coordinate 11,933 of JABUQX010003070.1, forward strand.
CATCATTTTCATCATCTAATTTATTTTCTTTAATTTGCTCAGGCCATTGAGCTTTGTCTTTGTACAAAAATTCTGGACCAGTGCTCCATAGTTTATTGTTCAAAAACTCATTAACAGATATCCCTTTACTTGCTATATCTGCAATATTTAGCTTACCTGGTACATAATTCCATTGGCTTATATCTGTTTGTGATCTGATATAGTTAACTCTATTGTGTACAAATCTTTTAAACCTTTTTGATTCATTTTTGATATATTGTAAAACAATTTCACTATCTATCCAGAAATACTCTTGGCTTATTTTCATATCTAATTCATCTTTTAAAATTTGGTGTATGTTAGCTGCTAATTTTGCTGCACTTAATTCTATTCTTGGTATAGTTAACATCAAATTTTTATTTAATGGTATCAATCTTGTTTTAGATAACACCAATGAACAATATATTTCATTATTCTCTCCAATGAACCTTATATATGCTACTGCAGCATATGCTATCTGTGAACCATCTGAAAAATAATGTAGTTCTACACTTTTATACTTTAGACAATTTGGATTATATGGCCTAGGAACCTGAAAATCATTTAGCTTATTAACATCACTTAGCCATTTTATGTAACTTTTTTTTATATCTGATGGAATTTCATCATCCCAATTAACCTTTTTATCGCATAAATTTTGAAATATCTTTTTAGCTACTAGTAGCACTGGACTAATAAATCCTAGTGGATCATATATGGAAAAATGCAACTGAGTATACTTCTTTTTGTCAATTCTTTATTTTGTATATCTACCCTAGCTTTCATTAAATCTTTTTCTGGGTCCCAACTTAAGCCTAATACCTTTTGTGAAGGTAATTCATCTAAGGATAAGTTTATTTCTTTAAAATCTTTACTTAAGTCTTGTTTATCAATATTTTCTAAAAAATTCTTTGAATTACTAGCTACTTGATGCAGATTAAAACCACTAATTTTTAAAATTTCTTTAACTTCTTTATAAACTGCTACAGCCTCATTTTCTGATTTCACAGACTTTAAACAATCATCTACATAGAAATTTCTAAGTATTGTATCTTTGGCTAAATTACTGAATTTTTCTGCTTCAATTACATGTGTAGTTTGCTTCAAAACATAATTTGCAATTGAAGGTGAGCTCACACTTCCAAATATATGAACTTTAACTCTATATTCTTCTGGAGTTTTATCTAAATTACTTTTGGGAACCATAGAAGGCTTGATAATCTTTTATTCCCTTTGCAAGTACCTGTATTTGTGATAAAACATCTTCTCTATTACTGCCTATGAAGCATTATTTCTCTCTTTCTGAACCTTTAAAGGAGTTGCCCTTGTAGGTTAGAAATATGTCTGCGCCTGTGTGTAAACTATTTTTAAAGAAATACCATTGTTATTAAAGCTGCATTGATACTGACTCTCATTTTTTTCTTTTGTTGATGAATTACGCTATGGTGTGTTAAAATAGAATCTGTCATTGTTTAATAGTTCATGTTTCTCAACTTTTTCTGCAAAATTTAGTTTTAACATTTCATTTATGTTATCACTATACTGTACAAAATATTCTTTATCTTTCAAAAATTTACTTTTCAATGAATACAATCTTGCTAAAGCTTGATTTTTGTTATTAGGAAAATGCTGATTTTCTTTTTTAAATGGTAAACCAACTTGAAATTTACCTGTAATTGTTCTTTGTAATGTATTTTCAACCTTATTTTTCCACTTTTGATCTTCAACACTGTCACAGACTTGTTCAGGATTCTTTTCAGAAAACTCTCTTAAGCAATATTTTTCAAATAAGTTATCATCTTCTTCTTGTATTTGTGTTTTATGACATCTTAAACTCATGAATGCTGGTATACCATCTGGTGTCGAACCTTGTAATGCCCATCCAAATGAATACTTAACTGCAAAGGGATAGTTGTAATGACCTTCTACTACTTCAATGGGTTTTAACAAATTACTTTGATTCATTCCTATTAATAATCCAATTTTTGATTTTATGAAGTTGAAGGGCACATGACTCAAGTATTCCAATCCATTTATATCTTTGATAGATGGACTCTCTTCCATTTTAAAGGGCCAATTTTCTTTGCAGTATATATTATTTATGGTTTCAAATTTCCTCATCTCAATATCATAAATTTCTAGATTGTTTAATATGTATGTCTTTATTTTATGTTGCCCATACATAGTAGTAATATCTATATCTTTCTGAGGTTTCATATATGACATACCAAGTTCTGCAGCTAAATTTAAATCCATAAAACATGCTGATGAATATGTATCTAAACCCATGTATGTCTTAATCACTTTATCTTTACCTTTAAGCTTGATTTTAACTGGGACAGCAGGATAAAATAGCTTTTTATTACTTACTTTTGTCTGAAAGGTTTTTGCTTCATTACTTCCTAATTCTTTTGACTCTACCTTTTTATCTTTATCCTCTAAATTCACAGTGAGTGCTGCTGGTGAGATATTTGAACCATCCTGCTCTTTGGCACTATCTTTTTCTCTATGCAGAAATGTTAAATGTTGCTTATTACATTTTTCACATTTTTCTGGTCTTTTACAATTACTACTAAAATGATTTGATCTGAGGCACTTAAAGCATAATTTATTGTCTTTAATAAACTTTGTTATTTCATCTTGGCTTTGTTTTTCTAGAATTTTACATTTATTTATACTATGATTGTCCTTTTTACGAATTTTACATTTATTTATACTATGATTGTCTTTTTTACAAAAATTGCAAAACTGTGATTTATTATTATTATCTACTACTTTTACTACTTACCATAATTATTATTGTCATTATTATTATTCCATTTATTATTATTATTATTATTATTATTATTATTATTATTATTATTATTATTATTATTATTATTATTATTATTATTATTATTATTATTATTTCTATGGTCATTATTATTTTCTTTTGTATAAAGTGACTTACCTTTTTCACTTTGTAATTTGGCTTGTTTGGGTTTTGTACCAATGCCAAGTTCTCCAAATAGAGGTGTATTCATGATCCTTGCTTCTTTTTCAACAAACTTTGTAAATGTACTAAAATTTACCTTTTTATTTTCTTCATACATACTATCAACTTTATTTCTCCACTTATCACGCTGCTTGTAGGGAAGTTTTTTAACTATTCTATAAATAGCACCAGTAGAATTCAATTCATTCAATGGAGTAATATTTTCCATTGCATTATTAATCGAGTCTAGAAATAAAGAAAAATCTGCCATAGCTTCACCATCTTCATTCTTAATTTCATTCCAGTCTTCTAACTTTTTCAAATATGTATTTGCAATAACTTGCTCATTTCCATACTGTTTCTCGAGTTTTTCTACTGCCTTTTTATAACTTATATTTTCATCCAAATGCATACAACTTCTTACTATATTTTCTGCTTTACCTTCTGTAAACTAGCATAAAATCTTTAAATTTCATTTCATTTTCACATTTTCCTTCTATATTAGTTTTAAAAACTAGCATAAAATCTTTAAATTTAGTCGGATCCTTTCCAGAAAATATTTCCGGCTCACACGTTGGAAGAGGATTCTTAATACTCACTTCTAACTTTTGTTTTAAAATTTCTACTAATTTAGACTCCTGATTATTATTTTCACCTATACTATTTATTTTAGTTTCTGAAAAATTTACATTTTTATTTTCATTTTTTACAGAAGTATCGCTAATACTGAAAATTGGACTTTCTAATTTTTGTTCAATTTTTATAAGACTCTGCTCTAAATTTTTTATATGACTACTATGTTGGTACAAATCTAAACTTTCTTGTTCCCTTTTCTTTGCCAAGTATTGTTCATGCTCTTGTAATTTTATTTTACTTTTTTCTATCTCTAGTAACAAAGATTGTGCTATTTTGCTTTTTACGCTAGCTATACTCACTTTACTTACTTTACTTGATATGTTACTAGCACTATCTTGTGGTCTAATCTTTGGTTCATATTTATTCATATATTTTGAAATGTCACTTTTTAAATCATAATATGGCTTTAATTTTAATGTAAGCCACTGCTGAATTTTATCTGACTCTACAGATTCTGCTATTAGTTCACTACAAGTATTTTTTAAGGATTCTACTTTTGCATCTAATTGAAGTTCATCAGATTTTATTTCAAAACTTAAATCTAAATTGTTTAAAAAAGCATGCCATAATTTGCCTTTAATAGTGTTAATTTTTTTTGTAACAGTAGCTAATTTTCCTGAAGGAACTTTAAAACCTCCTTCAGTTGTTTCGGTATCATCTATATTTTCTATTTCGCTCATTTTTTTTTATTATTATTAAAAAACTAATAAAAAACTATTATTAAAAATTCATTCATTCATTTTATTTTATGTAAAATAAAAAAAAAAAAAAATAAAGGAAGGATATTATATTTTTTAACACAATTTATATATACAGATAAATTCTTATATTTCCTATATAAAAGTTTACCTGTATATATTTTTTATTTATTTTATTATTTTTATTTTTGCTATGCTTAAATACTTTACTATTTGTCGGTCGAATGATCATTCATCACATCTGAGCGACAACTTCTGTATTCTTCATCCAAGCCTTCTTAATTTAGAAGAACTTTGTAAAACATCAGTGGTAAAAATACTCTATTCGACATTTCTTCTTTATTTGCACATATTGGAAATACGAACAGGTTCTAAAAATATAAAAATATAACAAAACTATAAATATATAAAAGTACAAATACTAAATGCTAAAAAATAAACATAATAATTATATAATTATCCATAAATGCATTAAAAAAATAGTTATTCCTGTTAGATATATTCAATAAAAATTATTGTTATTTTTGGACTTTTTATTTATTTTTGTCCTTATTAGCTTTTGGTTTGAAAACTCATAGATGTTACTTATTTATATTAATATTATACCACATTCACACCAACTATATTAATACCTATAAAAATAGCTATACCTTCTAAATTACTGATGTTTGGATTTCATAAGTAGCTGAGATTAGGGTGGATGGCTTTGATATTACTTAATTGTAGGACTGCTGCTTTATTAATAAAGTTGCTTGAAGATTGGTGACTCTAATCATATAGCTGACAAATTCCTTAATTAAATTTCTTCTGGATGAATTCTTAGCTTTGTAGAGTTTTTCTTGATGTCCTCAGGATTCTTCTGGCTTCTTTATTAATATACTAGATGATTGAAGAATTCAATTGCTAGTTATTCCACCTTAATAGTTTCTTCTTTGTGAAATTAATTAACCCTTGAATTGATTAAATAGATGGTACTAAGCAGTCTTCAATATCTTCTTTCTTGACTGAAGTTCAAATTCTGTATTTTGCTTTTATTTTCTTTGTTTACTTTAGCAAAGTTGACAGTTTTGTTGTTTCAACAGCCTGTTTGCTTGCAGTATCTTCATATATACTATTTTTTACTTATTATTTGGCTTTCTTTAGCCTGTATTCTATTTGCAAGTCCTTATGTTGCCCCACCTTGTATTCTGCATTTGTCAGCTGTTTTCTTATCAAAATTTTAACTTTTTGCTTTTCTACCTT
>JABUQX010003070.1:20000-37500 GCA_015478945.1 Trachelipus rathkii
AGTATAACAGCCGTTTATATGGGACGTCTAACTACTACGGTATGAAAAAAGTTCTTTTATATCTTTTAACATAAAGAATACCCAGGGTAACGCAAAGAATAGCCACAAGAGTCGGATCTCCTCTTTTCTCCTCCTACAGAACGTGTTTACGATACGCGCACTCACCTCACGACTCTTTTCATCTTGTTTGCGGTTTACACCTGAGGGTATTCTTTTAGTTAAAAAAAAAAAAAAAACTTTTTTCATGCATCATATTTCATACGCTGCATTCTTTAATGTATTTTAGTCTTGGACTAATGTAGTTTCTACATAATATAAAAAAAAAAAAAAAAAAAAAAATTTTTTTAATTTTAAATACAAATTTTCACACTCTGATTCCATATATGTTCATCAGTTTTCTTGGTATCTATCTAATTAGTTTCGAGATATCATGCTGGTAACTTCTTTTTGTAATTTCACCTTATATATATATATATATATATATATATAATATATATATATATATATAATATATATATATATATATAATAATAATATATATATTTATATATTTATGTTTATATATATATATATATATATATATATATATATATATATATATATATATATATATATATATATAATATATATATATTTCTCACTATGATATAATATAATATTATATATATATATAATATTAATATTTAATAATTATATATATATATAATATATATAATATTATATATATATATATATATATATTATATATATCTCACACTCTATATAAAAAATCATACACTCGCGAGTGAGCGTGTGGCTACTTCTTTGGCGTACCCCAAGTATCACTCTCGCGTACCCCGGGGTACGCGCTACCCCACTTTACTCTAGATGGATGGAAAAATAAAGTTAATAATTAATATGACTAAGTTTAAAGCAGAAAACTTGACAAATATTTTTTTATAAAGATTAGTTGAATTTAGCAATTTTAATTTTGCTCAGATACACAAGGCTTAATTCTACTATATAAAGAAACTTACATTTTCAACATAAATGCATTACAGAAAGCAAAACAAACCTTGGAATATTATATTTGTTACATAAATTAACCAAACTTCAATTAAATAAAAAATATATAATAAAATATTAAGTATAAATATAATGAAATATTAAGCAATTTATAAATATTGAAGTCTGAACTAAGTTAACTTGCGTATGAATTGCGGAAAATAGGGCTTCATCGATATCGAATTCAATTAAACCGATATTTAAATATGTTGTGTTTCAAATGCTTGAAACATGGCACACGAACCGCCTCAGTACCCCCCAACCGTGAGTCTGGCTGAGTTTATTTATTTACTGAAATCTATCAATGATTATCGAATATCATATATCGAAAAATTGATTTTTGATATATTGATAGTACTTTATCGATTTGAATACATTGCCAACACGTGAATTATGTAATTTATCTTTTAATCAATCTATTTATGGTTTTGGTGGGTTTTTTTTTCATCAAATAATTAATACAAATATGGTCAATTCCTAGCTTTGTTATTTAATTGTTCTGTAATGCATTTACATTAAAAATGTCTTTATATTTTCTGTAGAGTAGAATAAAGCGTGGGAATTAATTAATTTATTAAAAATTAACTGACTAATAATCTTTTCAATAATTTCTACTTTATCTAATTATTTAATTATTTGAATTTTTTTCACAGTTATGAACTTTTATCCATAACTGAACTGATATAGTATAGTAACCCATTATCACCACAATTCTTTTAAAACATTTTCTTTTATAAAAGATTCTTTTATAGGAGTAACATTTTAATTATTTTTCAAGAAAGATTTTTATTTTTTTATTTTTTCTGTTTACCTTATAAGTTTGTCTAAAATACTGTGCATGTAGTACAGGCAGTCTTCTACCCTTCTAACATATTTTTTTTATGTGCTTCTTTCTTATGATATCTTCGTATGTGTTTAAAAAACATTTCTGCCTTACTGTATCACTAAAAGAGTAAGCAGTGTTTCTTAAGGACAATTTTCATCCGGGGGGGGCTACAGAGATTCGGGGGCACATAAGTATACATAATTTAACATACAAAAATTAATTGCATTTCATGTACTTGTCAAGCTTAATCTTAGTCTTATTAGTTACTGTCTTACTGAATTAGTAAATATCCGAAATATAACCAAATCTTTAGTTGTAAAAATATAGCAATCTATTTGTGAAATTTATTGGAAAGTTAGATAAATAAAATAACATAGGTACGAAAACATTATTATGAGAGAATATTATTAATTAAAATATATATATATTAATATGACTTTTTCAAATAAGGAAATAGATCTTTGGTAAAAATAAATCATAAATTAATATATATATATATATATATATATATATAATATATATATATCATATAGTAGGCATTCTCATCCCTCCTCCTCCTTCTTCTATCAGGTGTCCTATGCCTTATTTAGCTGTTAGAGTTACTACTCATCTGAATCTAGGTGCTATATGAGGCTTCCTTGATAATCTATCGTAAGCGTTAGGAAGTGACGGTGAGGTGACCGTAGATGTACATATCTACTCCCGAAGTATTTAGTGAAGTAGTGATGCTTCCGTGATATACTATCCTCCGCCCACCTCAGTTACATACTATTTCTATCATATGATCTACTATTACTATACACTTCACCATCAGTGTTATGGATAGCACGCACTATGTATACCACCTATTCCGTATAAAAATATGGAGTAAAGCCGCTCTGATCCTTCTAACTATCGCCTACTATAGCTACTTATATGTATTATTGTTATATACTAAGATCTGTGAATTTTATCTACTCATTCAACGTCTCTATTTCTATAGTATCTTTTATTCTGTAAGATCTCATTAACACATTCGATTATCGTATCGATCCACTATGTCGGTACTATTCAGTGGTGCCATTACATACATAAAAAATATGAAAATAAGAAAATAGCGTACATAGTTAGCGCATTAAAGAAAATTTCATTACTGTGTAGCTACTCTATACTCATGGATTACATTATAACTAATATATCTATATGGATATTATGATAACGCGTCAGCCAAAAAAGCTCAAAAATAGTGAAAATTTCTGACTAAGAGAGGCAGCATGACATAATGCAGAAGTGAGCTAGCGGTGCCTGCTTGAGAGTCAATCCCAATTAGCAGGTACTTTTGCAAGACCGAGAGAATATGGCACTCGCAGATAATGAACTAGCCAATCAATAAGCTCAAAAGAATCCCAGTACTCCTCTTGGAGAGGATACTGCATTATGCTCACACTTGCGCTCGTTGATGAACACTATACTTATGTCTAGTACAATTTACTTCCTAACTTGAATCAAACGTAACACAGAAAATATAATACAGGCAAAGTACATGATTGATGAGGGTTCGTCAGTACATATCATCTGGTCAAATATTCGACGTACTATTCTAGACTCTCTAAATAGTGTGTTCTTCAGTGATTTGAATTCAACTGTCAACGTGATTCAATCAAATACTCATCTAAAGAAGTGAATACTTATCTCATACTTTAGCTAGGTTAATGATCTAGTTCAATCTGCTCTGACCTTCATTCTAATCATCTACGTCTATTTCACTTACAATGAAATGCGCTAGACAGAATCGTCCTCTGTCGGATTCATCAGAGAGCATCAATTTCATAGTGTACAAAGCAAGGAATTCATCAGAAGACATGCTTTATACTGGAATTACTTGTCAGAATTATTGCCATGTGCTATCTGATGAGTCTCAACCTACTATTCCTCTCAGAGTCAATTTCTTTATTTACTCACAGGTCGAGCTCTCGAGATAGACATTCTCTCAGGGTCGGAGATTAGGTCACGTCTAGATATCTCTCGCGCTAGAAATGTCATACCTCTCTTTATCTCAGACTCTAACTCTCTATGAAAATCCAATCTAACCCTCATCTCGACTAAATCCTTCTCAGAAGACGTTTTATAGCTAATCTTCTTTCGTACTCTGGTTCTTATCTTAGCTCTGCTCTCGTATTGTAACAATTAATATAACAGTGCCTTGGCTTAGACAATGTTGAAACGAATAAAAGAGTGTCTTGTGGATAAATAATCAATTCACTAATACAGATATGGGATATGCTCTATGAGTGGTCTCACAGGCCTCACAAAAGGACATAAATAGGATAGAGTATGCTGAATTTAAATAGAATAAAAGAGTCGAAGACATATAATCTAATAATTCCTCTTCTATCTCGAGATTAGTATCAATCCCTAGTGAACATAACTATGGGCTTTTTCTCATACTCGCCTCTTACTGTGTGATGGATAGGGTTATACATATGCTCTCTATTATGCTCTTATTTGGGTTAGCACTTAGTTCATTGTTACTTCTTACACCGTGTATTTCATATTGTAGATTTGTATGAGTAGTTGTTTTGAGTATTTCATTAGAGCACCTCTCTCGTATATATAGCCAGCATTAGTTGACAATAATGTAAGACCATGACAATTGTTCCGAGATTACGAAGCTAGTATCCCTTACACTCTCGATTTTTGTCTCTCAGGCGCAGAAGTTTGGGTTGTCTCTCAAATCTAATTTGTCGCGTCACTGAGGATAGAAGAATCACAGAAGTGTTGTGTCAGTGTTGCATGAAGTGACATCGCATGTCGGACGCAGAACAACTATTATGTACACGCCTGACGTTAGACATACCGACACACATTATAAACGTCGACTCACCATCTCAAAAGTAAATGAAAATAACAATAGAGGGTATACAGGTAAAACTTTATATAGAAGAGGTAGACGAATGTATTCATCTTCATACATATATGTAGTGTTAGAGAATGATAACATACTTTTTCTTGGTATATATTCCTCATGTATCTATGTGTTTTTTCTCTCACTCACTCGACTAGCGAGTATACAAATTCGCGTGATATCCGTATGTTCCGAACCTACTGACTTACTTGATTGATCATTCATTTCTCATCTATACTGTTAGTTCCTGCTGATATTTAATCATCACTCTCTATACTTTCTTAATACAAGGCTCTGATATATCAGACAAGAAACCAATATGTAGCGTGCTATTATCGAAGGACTGTATTGTAGAGTGGAATACTTGAATATCTGGACGGGCGTAGTAAACTGAGACGGCCGCCTCTCCTTTTAGAAAAGTTTACGCTGCTCCATTGGCCGACGAATTGGAGCTACTGTTATCAAGATTAAAGTAGTGGTAAACACTATAAGGCATAAATAAAAAAAAAAAAAAATATAGAGGAGCAATAGCTTATTTATATTATATAAAACAATTTAGATATAGATTTAAGTTTTGAAATAAAATCTGATGAACTTCAATTAGATGCAAAAGTAGAATTTCCTTAAAAAAATACTGTATTAGAATCATAAATTAAGTACTAGAAATATCTTGCTAGAAGTCAGATAAAATATCTAGCAGTACTTACATATTTTAAATAATTAACTCAATTAATTATTAGATTTAATATAAGTGACATATTTCTATAAATTATAATAATTAGTAAATATATATAATTATGAAACTACAAAGTAATATATAGATACCTTATCAAAGATTATACCACAAGATAGTGCTAGTAACATATCAAGTAAAGTAAGTAAAGTGAGTATAGACAGCGTATTAAAAGTGCAAAAATAGACAATCTTATTAGTTACTTAGAAGATTTATAATAAATAGTAAAATAAAATTATATACAGTAGAAGTAAGCTATATTATATATAGTATAGATACTAATATCATATTATATATGAGCAAAGAATAATAATGAGAACTAGTAAAAATATTTAATATTAATATTAATATTAGTATACTACAACACTGAGTAGTCAATATAAAAAAATTTAGAAGTCAGAGTTATCATATTAAATAAAAGTTGAAACATAGATTTATTGACCCCATCTTTAAGAAAGAGTCTCACTGACGGATGTAGGTGTACATTAAAAACAATATTAATAGCGAGTAACTTCTGTAATAATATTAAAATTGTAAAATAAAAATGTATAATAATGGATTTATGAGATAAGCTTAAAAATAAAATTAGTATTAGGTAGGTGAAAAATAATAAGTCAGGAGTCTAAATTGTATGAAATTATTATTAAAAAACAATAAATATTTAGAAGTGAAGTATTTTAAGAATCTCTTTCCAAACGTAGTAAGTCGTAAATATATTTTCTGAAATAGTGATACGACTAAATTATAATAAATAGAATTACGTTGTCTTGTTATGGGGCCATAAGTTGTTTAAATAACTTTTCAATTTAGTGTCATCAACTATATGTATAGGTAACAAATGTTGACACACACTCGGTGATGGACACTCGTAACACATTTTTAAGGGCATTCCCTCACGTTATTTTATGTATAGATATACTACACAACAACATAAGTTACAAGATTCATAGCTCACCCACACTTGTAAAATTCCAAAAATAATAAGTAAAGAAAGTTGAGATTATGACAAGTTGGCGAATTGTATTATTGACAAGAGGTTGGCATTATTAAGCTTATAATTATTATACGTGGATGTAGAGAAAACATCAGTGAGATTAACAAGTTAGTAGGTAATGAAGAAAGTATGTTACAGAATATCGCCAGATAAACTAATGTTAGAGAGAAAAGATAATAAGAACGACTGGAATGATTTTAATTATGAAGAATGAGAACAATCGGATGAAGCAATAGGCAGATTTACTAATTAATTTTCTAGACTCGATTAAAATAATAGCCTCAAATGGTAATTAACTAAATATGTACTCCATGATATTATGAATTGATTCTAACTTGGTGCTATATATATAATATATATTTATATTAAGAATAGTTATAAAAAAACTTACAAGCTACATAGAGACGGTGAATAAAGAAGCTAAGGGATGTTATGAGCATTAAAGTTTGATGGTTGGGCTCATGTAAATATGGGTCATCAAATGAAGGTAAATTATTAAGTACAGAAGATGAAGAGTGGTGTTTAAAAAATAACCAAGGATCTTAATTGAAATACAACCTCATATATTGGAGAACTTTGGCATTGGATATTCAAACCAATAAACCAAGCATAAATTAACTCAAAAGTGAATATAATAAGGTAAGATCAGCTTTATATAACAAAGATAAATTTATCTCTAATACTAAAATTTATTTGTGTAATACCCTGCTCATTCAAATAATAATAAATAAATATTATAATATTTATTAAATATAAATATAATAATATAATTAATAATTATAATAAATATAATAATAATTAATATAAATGGAATATTATTATATATATAATCATTAAAATAATCGATTGATAGGTGTCAATTAATGTCAGTAGGTAAAAGTAGTGACTAATAATGATAAGATATTTCACTTATGCTTCTTTTTTTTGATAAAAAAGTAACAAATTCAATAGATTAAATAAATTGAAAAATCTAGAAAATAACAAAGCCATAAAGATTAAATAACAAATTTTTCATTAGTAAGAGTAATACAAAAATAGACGTTTAGTCAGTGTTTCAATATCAATTGATTATATTAGTATTTAAATTATGTAACAAGACCAGAATCATGAGAAAAATGTAAAATAGTCAACATTTAACATTTCTGCCTAATAGAAAAAAAGATAGTATAGCCTAAAGGCATGATGATGGTTAAAAAATATCTCACCAGCAGCACTTACTGTGAATTTAGAGGAAAAGATAAAACCGGGTGTATATATATATATATTATATATAGATATTATATATATATAATATATATACTATATATTATTATATATATATATATTAAATATATATTATAATATATATTATATAATATATATATTATTTTATATATATATATATATATATATATAATATATGAATATATATATATATATATATATATATATATATATATTATATATATATATATATATTAGTGGATGGACCGATTCAATATTCGCGGATTGCGGATGCGGATTGCGGATGCTTTGAGTAGAGGGAGTCGAAAGAATATGTAGAGGAGGGTACTCAAGCAATAAAAATCCCTATTATACGATAAAAGTAAAGAGTATGAGTGAGTGAGAATGCAGGGATAATTATATTCATCTCTTCAAGTGTGAAATTTGAAAAATTATGTACGCCTAAGTTAATAATCAAGCTCTTTAATAGTAAAAGCAATTAAATAAGTGATTCAAGATCAATTTACATGTAGTGATTTTATAGATACATATTTAATAGCATTTAATGTAGATTTAAAAGATTTATGTGATGTGACAGTAATTAACTTGGTATGTTACTTAAATATATGAACCTCAAGAAAGATATAGATATATTTTACTACTATTGTATGGGCAACAGTTAAAATAAAGACATACATTGATTAACTAAAAATCTAGAAATTTATGTAATATATGAGAATGTGAGGGAAATTTGTTAAAATCAATAAATTAAAATATATACTGCAAAGAATAAATATTAGGGCCCATATTATATTAAAAATTGGAGAGTAATGATCTTATACTAATCAAAAGATTAAAATGGATTGGATTATAGCTTGAGATTCAATAGTGCCATCACTTCATAAATCAAAATTGGATTATTTTAATTAATAGGAATATGAATATCTAGATTAATATTAGTTATTATTGTTAAAGAACCATTGAAGTAGTAAGAAGAGTCATTACAAGCTAATTCCCTTTGACTAGATAGAGATTATTCTATATTAGGTATAAGTAGGGCTTACAAGATGATTTCGACACTCAGAATTTGAGAATATTATACACGGTTCAAATTCATAGAGTTTAAAGATAAGATCATTAAAACATACAAAATCATTAGAAAGTAATAATGATTAAATTTTATTTGCAAAAATATTGCTTAAGAGAGTATTCTGCAAAAGAATATCTACTTGATACAAGTCTGTGACATGTTATTTGAAGATTACAAATAAATGTGATTAAAAAATAAGGTTGAAAAACTAATAACTACAAAAGAACCAATTTAACAGGAAGAAATTTCCAAGTTGGATTTTACCACTTAATAAAAAAAGAGAATATCAGCGATTTTCCTAATAATCAATAATAATCAATAATAATAATGCTTATGATGTATATTATATGATAAATGTAAATTTATTGATAAGGATTAAGTGAAGATGATATTTGTGACATGACATTGTGAGGCAATTAAGTATAGTGCAATAATACATGAAAATGAATTTTGATAAAACTAAAGTATTTTGCAGAAAAGTATGAGCAACGAATGAAAACATATTAAACACAATAGACAGATTCTATTTATAACACACCATGGGAAACGTAATGATTACAACAAACAAAAATGGAAAATGAAGAGTATAGTATTCATATGCAGCTTTAGCTCAATACATGGTATTATTCTATTATAATAATAGTTATTTAACTCACAGGCCGAAGTACTATATTTCTAACCTACAAGGCATACCTTTATTAAGCCTCACAAAGAGATAGAAAATTTAATATGCTTCATTTAGCAGATATAGAGTGAAGATAATATGAGATTATTATCATTAAATACATAAAGTAACTATTGGAACAAAGATTAAAAGATTAATCAGCGCTATCTTATGGTTCACCAATATAGTAATGTTATAGATAAAAAAACTCTCAAGAAGAATATGATATAGATAAGTAAAGTTCATATATTATATTGGGAAGTGTGAGCTCAACCTTCAATTGTCAAAATTTATATGTTTTTGAAGCAAATCATAACATGTAATTGAAGCAGAAAAAATTTCAGTATTTATAGCCAATAAGAAGATACAATCAGCTTAGATAATTTCATAATAGTGTTAAGAATGATGTTCAAGTCTGTATATAGAAATCAGATGAAATGAGACTGTAGCAAATTTAATAAAGATAAGTTATAAGAAAAGTGGGTTAATAAAATTATGTATTATATTTTAATATGAATACAAGTAACTAGATCATTCTATAGAAATTTTAAAATAAAAAAATTATATTGATAAGAAAATACAAGTATCATTAAGTAAAGATAATAACGCAACCGTAAAACTTGGCTTAATGAATTAAATTAACAAGGAATGTATGATATAGGCTGATAAAATGACGAGACCTCAGAAAAAAAGATTTTAATGAAAGCTAGGTAAGTATATAAATACAAATAAAGAATTGACAAATAAAAAGAATACTCAGTTAGCATTTATTATTTGCACATATAATAGATACATCTAATGTGATTTATAATAGTCCCAGTGCAAAAAAAGTATGACTAAGAAATAGAATTATTACAAATACTCCAATACATAATTAAAAAAGGTTAATTGTGTATATTGAATCCTCAGATATTAGTAAAAAAAAGTTTACATTTAAATATGGCTAAAAGTGATTATTACGGTTAATTAAGTAAGTAAATGATTTTTTACTATATCCAGGACCAAATAATCCTAAATTGTCTTAAAAGTAATAAAAGGGATATGAAAACTACTACTACCATATAGTTCAAGAATGCATGCTTTTACAAAATATGCATATATTTAGCTGCAGAGATATATAAAGGTTCATTGGAGAGAATTAATGATTAATATATATTGTATCATTGGATGGTTATCTATAAAACTAAGATTAGATTATAACCATAATAAAGAAAATAAGATTTAGATGTTTAAATCATATATAAATACCAAGAATAGAATTAAGATTGACAGCAAAATAATACTTAACTAAATCAATATCACAAATTTTATAATAAGTATAGATTAGATATTGTGATAAAAATAAGCCAAGAGTTATATATTCTGGAGTAATAAGATGAGTGATAATTTTTAATACAAATATATATGTCAATAAATATATGAAAATCAAAATGGTAAAGGTTTAAAAGATTATTATTTGATACACAATATAGAGTAGAACTATATAACTCAGATCAACGAAAAACAGAGTTATAAAGTTCCAAATGGAAATTATATTTGTACACACGCGGTTAAAGCTAAATATGTTAGCAGATAATAAGCATGTAAGTAAAAGTGAGATTTATCTGTTAATGAGGTATTTATATTGAACATAAATTCATATGGAGCAGCTGCGCCAGAATTTTTGTACAAGACAAAGAACTCAAGTGACCTGAGTACAAAATAATTAAAAAATAATTATTAGATTGATGAAAAATGATGAAATTATTAAATGAAAAGTGATAATACCGAGTAAACCAGTAATGGCCATACAACTACAAGAAAGTTCAACAGACAAGCTCATACATTCTGTCTCAGGATTGGATGAAATGATTATTAAAAACATAAGAAGTAACAGTAATTTTTAAAAGAGTAAAGATAAAAGTTATGATGCTATTACAGGAAAATAACCCGTGAGAATCAAAAAAAGTGTATCATGATACAATCTACTATTATCTCAACAAAGAATGCTATGCCAACATGAAGAAGCTATTTGCACAGAATCATGTGACAAAAAATTAAAAAGTAAATTTTCTTTTGTAATTAAGGCATATAACAACATCAAAAAATACAAGTGGTATTAAAGAAAAGCCTTACACCTACACAGCTAGGCACATTTTGCTGCAAATAATCAGATATAGCCAGTGATCTGATATGTGAGTGAGTAATGATAATAGTTAATAGTACGGGTATGGTGATCCAACTCAAAAATCTAGTGCGGATGCAAGTAGATGTCATGGTCCATTCACTTACTTATATATATATATTATATATATATATATATTATAATATATATATAATTATATAATAATAATATATATATATATATATATATATATTTATATATATATAATATATATATATATATATATATATATATATATATATATTATATATATATATATACACACACTGTATATATAAAATCCGTATTAATATCTAGGTACCTCTTCTCTTTTCGGGATCATGAGGAGAACAATAGACTCTTATTTCAGTAGCGCAGCAGCAGGACCTAGTAAAAAACCGAGAGAGGAAACGCCACAAACGTATCAATTTTCACAAATTAAACCTACTGATTTAAAGAATGTGAAAAATAAAGGACAGGATCATCCAGCGCACATTCCCAAAAAATCGTATGACAAACAACCTACTAACAATAAACAATTGACAGTAAACTATAGTTGGCTTACAACAATGAAGAAAAAACGAGTGCATTGAAAATCTGCCAAATTTCCGGGAAAAATGGATGCAAATGGTCATGTCAAATACATAAGTGATCTATGTAAAACATTCCAATTATTCGTATTCGACAAACTCAGGTCATCGCTCTAACCCACATATAGTTCTAATCTAATGAGAAAGCCATTACTAAGGATAGAAATATAATGGACATTTAGAAGATAAAAACAGAAACGAGTTTGGTAACATGCATTTAAGCACGAGACAGTCGATACCATATCATCTTGCGAGCAAAGCAGCATTAAGTATTTATAGAGAGGGTTAATATTCCTAAAAAGTAGCGAAAAAACCATTCAAGTGGTAAGTAATGCTAGAGACAGTCATGGCCAATGACAAAGAGAAACTCAGCCATAGTTAATGTGGAACGAGTCTTGCCCACATAATTACGACAAGGAGTAGAAGGGTGATAAGTAACGCAACTCATAATTCAAAACAGGAATTATTAGGAATATAGATGCCTTTGTTTCATAGTCCGTGTTTCTGTATGGGGAAAAGGAAGATAATAAGTATAAGGGCGTGAAGTGGGAGATTAACTTAAAGATCACAGAAGAAAAGTGATAATGAGTAGAGAGATTTATTTAGTGAACTCTTAACAAATGTTGTTAAAGTAAGGCAGTAGGAGCGTATACAATATCTAAGGAGATGAGAAATTATAAATATACATGTGACTAGTAGAGTAACTGGAGTGCTCTCTTAACATCGAACTGCTCTCAAAGACAAAATTGACTCATACACGCTCCGTAGAGCGCCCACGTAATATTAAACCTTCGAATGCAGAGTAATGAAATTGTGAACTTTGATGAGAGTGGATTGCTAAACAAAGAAATTAATAAAGGACAAGTGGTAAAAAATATGGAATACCAAACTTAAAAAAGTACAAAATAAATATATTTTAGGATCAAAAAGAAATACAGTGGTTGTTCCAACCCCCTCATAGTTCTCATAAAGGAGGTCATTTTGAGAGACACATTAGAACTGTAAGAAATATATTACAAGCTTCACTCTTAGAACAGCCAATAAGGTTGACAGATGATAACTTGAGCACTTTGTTCTGTGAGGGTTGACAGATGATAACTTGAACACTTTGTTCTGTGAGATAGAATTCATTATAAATAACAGACCAATAACAGAATTTTCTAATGATTTAGAAAACCTAGAAGCTTTGACACCAAATCATCTACTAACCCTTAAAGGCAATATAACATTCCCACCAGGTTTATTTCAAGATAAAGTGATTGCTGCTTATATAAAAGATTGTGAACAAATTCAGTATCTTGCTGATATATTTTGGAAAAAGATGATCAAAGATATGGCTCCTTCTATTGCAGATGAAAGAAGAAGTACATGTTGGCTGGTAGCAGAGAAAAAGAAAGTGCAAACATAGTCAGAAGGACGGAGAATGTTAGTCACTTTTATAATAGAATGCTTTCAGTACACAGGAGAAATATGTGGAAAATTTTAGGGAAAGGAGATGAGGGTAATAAAGAATTACACCGATAGAATGAACTCAAAATTCAGCAGTGGTAGTTCAAATAAGTTAGATGTGTAATAAATAAAAATAACAGACCAAGAGAAATGCGATTAAAAAGTACAAGCAGATTTTTGAGAGCAAGACCATTACTTTAACTTATAGAAATTAATCTTTGCCTGATAGAAGAAAGTGCGAGAGGATACTGGTATAAAACTCAGAAACAACAAGAATATTAGTTAAACACTCTAGGAAAACTAAGATATTTTAACACTAAGTATTAATAGCTAATATTTCGTTAGCAAAAGTGGGAGAGGTTATGTTATTGCTATTCTTCTAATATTGGGAAAGTGATAAAAAAAATATGAGAGAGATAAAAAAAAGAAAAAGGGCTTATTGATTACAGAAAAAATTCAATTACGTCGATAGAAGAATCAACTATGTTACGAATATTACTACATTTAACAAATTATACAATTAGAAGTAGATAAAGTCAGCAACGATTAAAATTTTTTAGTAATTATTCACCCTGCATAGCTCTAATTCATCCAGCAAGTGAATAAATTAAAAAATATCATGAAATAGATACAAAAGTTTTTTTTTATATTTTAGTAATAAACATTATTACAAAACTGTTTGTCAAATAATATGATACTGCCTAAATAAAGAAATAATATTATGCTAATGAATTACATAACATAATATCTCAATGTAATCAACCTCAGATTCACAGTATAATATGCATTGAATTGATAATTAGTTATTATGATAAAATTAGTGAATATAGCGTTATCTTTTTACTAGTGTCATTTAAAAGGCAAGGAGTGCGTATTATTAGTAAGTAATAAACATCACTCTCGCATAAGCAAATAGACCCGACGATTACTAACTTAGTAGTGTACAGAGGCAACGTGGTATTAACACATATGCACGCATCAATTGATATCCGAAGAACAGTACTCGGTGACAAGTCTAACTGAAAGGAATGACTCTGTGCTTAACACTCGTATATATTGCTGAGCTAAATGACTTGGACAAAAGATAAATGAACTTAATGATTATGTACCAATAGATATTCATTCCCCCTAATTTTACTATGTAACATAAAAAATTCGCCTGCATAAAAGATGCAAATCAAGTGTTAGGTAGACGGTCAATTAGTGACTAGTATTATAAGAAAAAAATACGTTTCTAGATGGGATAATATAATGCATAAGTAAAGTTTGGCACTGAAGGCGTCGATGCTAATTGAAGATTGTAAGAAATATAATATATATATTTAGGTACATAATATAAAATAAAGAATAAATATACGTGCAAGAATAACTCAGAAAATAAGTAAAGGAAAGCTAACTGAACAAAATTCTAATATATGAGTAGATAAGGAGATGAGGGCTGAGTTACTTAAGCGGACGTGGTAGTCAGGAAACCAGTTTAATAATATCTCTACCTTAATTAGTATTCATGGCTTGATTCAAACACGGAAGGGTTGGGGCAATGCGTGATCGGTATAATAAGGTTAAATGATAATTAGATTGATTCGATACAACTGGGGATAAAAGTCTTGTATATCATCGAGACCTTATTTTCCATTCGTAAACACATAAGTACAGACATTGTCTCACCTATGTAGTTTGTCACACGGGCAAATACGATAGCTAACGATTCAAATCTCTGATTTCAAATATTATTAACTATCATAAATATGGGAAGTTAGCCCACGAGTTTATCCAAGGCCCATAACACTAATTTAAAACTAAGGAGGAAGTTTCTTCTTTAACCAATATTAGTCAGTTCTACCATATATTGCATGTCCGTCCACTTGCGCACTGTAGCATCCTTCAGGTCTAACAAGGGAGTCCAACATATTACATCAATCCTTTTCAATCTGCCATTGTGCCGCTGATTCAAGAAACGCTTGAACCACAACCCAAGTGGCTATATTCATCGTATGTTTACATAAATTCGGAGCATATCACAAAGATCGCCACGTATGTGCATCTTCTAAGTTATTAGATCCAACACAGTATTTCAAACTCCATGAGGAGAGAGACTGGACTTATATACATAACCTTGCAGTCTCAGAGATAATAAACTGATAGAATGATGACAAGGGTGATTCCAAATACAGAACTGCACATATGAACAAGCCTCCTAATCACTACTGTCAAAAATCGTAGTTTGAAGCATGTGAAACCTGTAGAGCGTCCGGTGGGCCCCCGATGAAGAGTTGCCACTCAGATACGATGGGTCACATGGTGATTTCACAATTCGCTATCCATTATAGAACCATTTGTGCGCAGGCAGTCGAATGTGTACAACGCGACCGTGATAAGCGTAATGCAAATAGCTTATGCCATCTGCTCTCTGACTCATCTCTCTCTCTCGTTCCTCTCTCTCTGCTCGTCTCCTCTCTACTCTCGGTGCTCTCTCTACATCCTACTCATGCGTCTCTCTGGCTGCTCTCTCTCGCCTCCTCTTTCTATCTCTAACTCTACTACTGCTACTACTCACTCTCTCCTTCAATCTACATCTCTCTCTAGTGTCAATGACTATGTATAAGTGAACGATGATGATATAATTAATTGAGGAAAAGGTATAAATAAACAAGTGAGTACGAGAATAGTGACAGAAATAATCATATTGACCTGCGTCGAATATGTATATTATATTACAGAGGTAGATAATCATGAGGAGCAGTGGTATTCTAGGAGGTGTTCCTTAATATCGAAGTATAGTACTGAAATTAGTAATAAAGGCTGTGAAAAACTACGGTGTCAGTAGCAATAGTGTAAATAATGAAAATCACCTTGTATGTTACGTAAGTAGTATGGGTCAAGTAATAGGGTAGGAAGGAGTTCCACATAAAGTACTTCTACTGACGATAGCGGTACTGATAATAATTAATTATAGCCTCCCTAATAATAAGTGTGGCTCATATATATTACATTAAGTTATATTCTGTCTCTAAGTGTGTATAAATTTTTACCACAATAGACAATAGTATATACGTGTAATTTGTTTCCAAACATATTTTAATATTGCAAAGAGAGCTACTTATTATCTCTTAACTATATAATAGGTTAGAAAATAGTAGAACAAAAACTTATGTTGGAAGAGGATTTATTTGTAAGACGCTTATTCTAATAGAGAAGGAAGGCTTTGTGTGAAATAAAACTCCATCAAAAATAGGACACAAATAAAGAAATAATGGTTTTTTTACAGTAGCCATGACAACCAGATGATTTATTATAAGCATTATAATTAAGCTCTCTAGTAGGCACAAATCGAAATGCCTCCAGTCAATGATTCATATGAAAAATAATATTTCGGAAGAAAGTAAATGATTTTAATGTAAAATTAGCGTCCTTGTATAACATTTTAAACATTATTTTAATAGTAATAAATAGTAATTTGAATAATTTTATTACATTAGTTTCTTTTATTTTTTTTAGAGGAGGCCCGGCCTCCTGTGCTTCCCCCGTAAAGCCGCGCCTGGTATTAACGAAGGAAGTTTAAAGAAATCGTATACGACGAGTTTTCTTCGTCGCATACAAGTCTACTGTTTTTTCTAGAAAATCCTCAGTTGGAATCTCAGACTCCTCGATGCTTATCATCATACAATGCATTAAGGTTTCTGGCAGCATTCTGTATTTTATTTCTTGTCTTACTTAGTATTCGTTTTATAGTACTGAACGATCTTTCTACCTAGGCTGTCGTTACAGGAATGGCAAGAAAGATTTCACAGAGCTTTTGTAACTCGCAATATCCTACGTCCGCTTCCAATATTTTCGTCAATGGACTTTCATCTGCTTTAAATATTTCACTTTCGAGCAT
>JABUQX010003071.1:0-2500 GCA_015478945.1 Trachelipus rathkii
AGGCAGGATATATTACAGGCCGGATTCAGATATATATACATTAGTTCATATATTATATATAATAATTATATTAAATAAATAGAATAATAATAATAATATAATAATAATAATATAATAATAATAATAATAAATAATAATAATATAAAAACAATATAATATATAATAATAAATAATAATAATAATTAATATAATTATTAATATTTAATATATTAAATAAAAATAATAATAATATATATAAATAATTATATATATAAAAAAAAATAATTAAATAATTAATATAATATATATAAACTATAAATAAATAATATGATAAGGATGATTATATATACTTATATATATAATTATATATCTATATATATTAAATATAATTAATAATAATATAATAATATTTATATAACATATATAAATACATAATATATAAATAATAATTTAAATTATAATTATAAATTAATTAATATTAATAAATAAATTTAATCATCTGTGAGAGTTTAATAATATAATATTAATAATAATAAATTATTATATTATATATATAATAAATATATAATAATAATTATAATATTATATATAATATAATAATAATAATAATTTCATAATATATATTTAACAGTTTTATAAATAATTATAATAATTAAATATAATAATATATATTAATATAATTATAATAATATAAATAATAAATAAATTATATAATAATAAAAAATATTAAATAATAAATAATAAATAATAAATAAAATATATAAATATATATAATAATTATAATTATAATTATAGAAATATAAATATAATATATAATTAATTATATAGTATATAATAATAATTAATGATATATAGTAGTATTAAGTTACGATATATATATATACATGCAGTCACTATAACTATTGAGAGGGTAGACTGTAGAATTAACTGGAAATCCTTGAGATAATATCTACCTGGAAGGTATTCAAGGATTCTGGGAAAGTGGTTATATCCTCAGTTATATCTACCAGGACTATGGAATACTGGAGAAAATAGTAACTTAGATATTGAGAATATTATTAAGTAATATTTCACTAAGTTCATTTATATCTATGAGAATGGTAATGTTGTTCCATGATAGTCCAGTGAATACTGGATCCTGGACTGGAATATCTATATAATATATGGATATATATTATATATAATATATATATAATTATATATTTAATATAGTTATTAATATATTATATATTTATATATATATAATATATATATATATTATTAATATATATATATATTATATATATATTAATTAATATATATATATATATTAATATTAATATTAATATATTATTATATTAATATATATATATAATTAATTATATATTAATATATATAAATATATTATTTAATATATAATATATATATATTAATTTAATATATATATATATTATTATATATATATATATGTACATATAATATATATTGTTAGAGATATATATACTACGTTTTCACATGCTCAAATAAGTAGTAATTAATATATATACTACCGTACATACTCAGCATAATACTTACGATACACGCTCAATACATATATATATATATATAATATATATATATATATATATAATATATATATTATATATATATATTATATATATATATATATTATAATATACCCTCTTATTTTATACTTTATACTGTATCATACTACCCTATCTCGTATATAATTATATATATAATATATATATTATATATATATTATATAATATATATATATATAATAATTAAATATATATATATATTAATATATATAATATTATAATATATATATATTTATATTATATAATATATATATATATATATAATATTATTCTTTATAATATATATATTATATAATTATATATATATAATATATATATTATATAGTATAATATATGCGAATTTTCATGCATAGAGGTGGAAAATCAATGATAACAAGTCCACAAAATATTATACATTATATTATATTGATACAGTACGCGGTAATGAACCATAAAGTTTTTTACCGGTGTACAACATGTAGAGGACGGGAGAACAAGTTGAAGGGAGAGCAACAGGTAAAGGAATTTTAAAAAGCATGTCCATCGCGCTTGGATCGAGTGACATAGCATAGGCAAATAATAATATAAGTAATATTATGGGTCTGCTGTAACAGTACTGTTGACACTGGGCTTTCGGCCACGACCCAGGTAGTCATGCCTCAAGCAGAAGATGCTGATGATATCGACGCTTCGTGAACTCATTGGCGACACTTTGAATGAATACAGAGGATTGGTATACGGGCTATTAGGCATTTGGCACGCGCTCTTGAGGCTGTATATAATATAGATAATTGAGGGAGAATTATATTGAGACTCTAAGAGATGCAGATGATAAGAGCACGAGATTTTGTGAGTAGAATAGTAAAGCGGAGTGAAGGTAGGGTATTGAGAGGTTATAGTCTGAGATGGGTAGTCTATATAAAGAGAAGGGGAAAGTTATTAATTGGATTACTCTGAAG
>JABUQX010003071.1:15000-17500 GCA_015478945.1 Trachelipus rathkii
TCTGTTCTGTGGAATTCTCTTCCATCTTCTGTGTTTCCTACTCAATTTAATCTCCCTCACTTTAAAGCCCGCGTCTGTGCTCATCTGCGTAATTTGCGTTAGTTGTTCGATTCTGAGGCGTGTAACACCCCCTCCTTGAATAGGGCTCTGCCCGTGAGTGGTGGTGACAACTGTAAAATATATATATATATATATATATATATATATATATATATATATATATATATATATATATATATATATATATATATATATATATATATATATATATATATATATATATATATATCATGACTATTACCCACCTCCTACCCTTAGATTGGGGATTGGGGAAAGACCTCATTTACCGTTCTCTTTATACCCTTATAGGTGAGAACTCGTAGCAATCAGAAAAATCTACCCAAGGGTTTCACGAGACTGCGACAGACCCTCACTGTGGTATCTCGTCAATATGTGGGGTTCATCCCCTGGGTCAGGCCCACAACCATACCCCCTCACAAAACCCCCCCCATTCACACCTATATTATTTACCTTTCTTTCGCCTCTGCCAAACTCACATTCCTCTCCTTCAGGCATTCCTTTACTAACTCAATCCACTGTTTCTTTGGTCTCCCAGCACACTCACCACTATACATCAACTTAACCAACCGACTATCATCCATCATTTCCATATTACCAAACCATCTCAATGTACTCTCGTTTATTCTCTCATTTGCGCATTTCTTCACACCACATAACTCCATAATGTGTTCATTCCTCATTTTGTCAATTCTTCTCACACCTAACACGCCCCTAAGATTGTCCATCTGAACGCATTGTACTTTAGTCATTTTACACCCACCAAAGATTTAATTGCACCAGCCATCTTCCTACCATTCACAACTTTCCTACAACACTCTGCATCATTCGTTTCGTTTTTATCAAGCATATATCCTAAAATTTTTAAACGACACTTGTTCCAGCTGCTCACAATCTAACACAACTTCACACCGAGGACTCTCCTTTTACACACCCTGTCAAACCCCTCTTCCAATCCTCCCAAACTCTCTTCAGATTCGCCACACAAAACTAAATCCTCCGCATATAATAAGTAGGGCATATTCCACTCTCTTCCATTCTTCATCATTCTAACACCTACCCCTGCCACCCCTATCTCCAATTTTTTCATAACCACATCAAAACCCACATACAAATTAAATAACCAAGGAGGCATAACACATCCCAGCCTCACTCCACTATTAATATTAAACCAATCATTTTCAACTCCATTTATTCTTACACGCGCGCTTCACTATCGTCATACATACTTTTGATTCCATTCAGAACCCTACCACCAACACCATATATCCCTAACACCTGTCATAGAGGTTCCCTATTAATCCTATCATACGCCTGTTGCAAACCCATAAAACCTAAATACAATTATTCTTCTTCTCTCTCATTTTCTCAATCATTTGTTTCAATGTAAAAATTTGATCCACACATACTCTACCACTTCTAAATGCACATTATTAAGACATTAATTTTTTTAAGAATATAGAGACAGTAATAAGCCACACGGGCCTGTCGAGACTGTCCCAGTCAACCCACTAACCAAACATGCTCATGCAAATCCACAAAGCACCCTAGGGCTTGTCAAATTACTGTAACTACAAATCCACCAATTTGGCTTAGTCAAAACTAATGATATATATATATGATACCCAAACCATCCACATGCTTAGCCAATTTGGCTTAGTCAAAACTAATGATATATATATATATGATACCCAAACCATCCACATGCATTATAACTAAGTTATGGTCACGCATGCAGTCTAACATTAATAACTACTGTAACTAAAAACCCGCCAATTTGGCTTCGTCTAAATATATTATATGATACCCAACCCATCCATATACCTATCCAACCCTTTCTTAAATGTTGCAATTGAGTCACACTCAACAACCTCCTGTGGCAGACTATTCCAAAATTTAACAACCCTATTACTGAATGCATGCTTTCTTATATCAAGATGGCATGCTTTCTTCTTAATTTTCTTATTATGCCCCCTGGTCACCTGTCCATGCTCTACTATGAAAAATTTATTGGTCTCTGTATTATCAATAGATGTAAATATTTTGTAGACTTGTATCATGTCCCCTCTGAGAAATCGCCTTTCTACAGAAAACATTCCTAACTCCTTCAGCCTATCATCATTCTTCAAGAATCAGTCTTTCAGTCACTCGACGTACCCCTTCGACCAAAATACCTGCATATATCTTCCTTACGACACCCCATAAGCTAATTCCCCAATAGTTCCTACAGTTCACCTTATCCCCTTACCCTTATATAAGGGTACTATTACTGCTCTCCTCCACTCCCTCGGAACTATACCTTATATAAAATTTTGCTTTGTTACACAACTTCCACACCCATTCAATCACAATCCCGCCCCCGCATTCCTGATCATTTCACCAGTAATTCCATCTATGCCTGCAGATTTACCATTCTTCAACT
>JABUQX010003072.1:20000-25672 GCA_015478945.1 Trachelipus rathkii
ATTCCATTATTCCATTATTTTCCATTATTCCATTATTCCATTATATTATTCCATTATTATTCCATTGTTATTATTATTTTCATTCCATTCCATTGTTATTATTATTATTATTTATTCATTTCATTGTTCCATTATTCCATAAAATTTTCCATTATTCCATTATTCCATTATTCCATTATTATTATTCCATTATTCCATTGTTCATTTATTCCATTCCATTCCATTTGTTCATTCCATCCATTCCATTCCATTCCATTCCATTGTTATTTATTGTTATTATTATAATTATTATTATTATTATTATTATTATTATTATTATTATTATTATTATTATTATTTATTATTATTATTATTATTATTATTATTATTTTTGCATAATGGCAATGAAAGTTGAATTTTTATTGTTGTGAATGTTACACTAAAGTTTTATTTCCTGAATAAAAGAAACATCAAAAGAAAATGAGAAGAAAAAATTAAACATTTGCTTTCAAAACATTTTAAAACGAAAACTTTTGAATAAAATAATGAGTTTCAACACACTGCAATGATTCAGGAAACGACAACAAGCAAAAGAGTAATAGTAAATTGTAATAGTGAGTAATAGTAATAGTAATAATAGAAATAGTAATAAAAAGGCACTGTTAAGTTTAGGGTATGATTGTACACTTACGAGTTGGCATATAAAGGAATGAATTTAAGAACAGGAACATTTATATATATACGACAAAATACATAGTTATAAAGTATTAATTGTGATGATATTTAAACACTCAAAAATGAAAAAAAAAATATTATATCAAATTAAATAATGATTCAAAGTTTAAATTTTCACCCTGTGATCGAAAATGCAAACCGATATAGTATTAAAACCGGTTACACAAAAAGGGTTGATAAAAAATGCAACAATAAACAAAGAAAATATAAAATTAACTAAACAAAACTCTTAACAATAGAAATAAACCAATTTACGTATTTATTTAATTAAATATTTATAAAACTAAACATAAATGCAAAAAAAGGGTTTATTTCAGAAATTTGATAAAAAAAAATATTTATGTATACTATTAAAAATTACATTATTTTAATGTAACTTACCATTAAGAAATGTTCGTATGTATCTCGTGCAGAAATCAATTGCCTCTTTCAGTTCTTGTAAAACTCTATTTGATGGGACGTTGTAATTGGTTTATATTCATTGATAATTAAAAAAAATTATTTTATATGTCATATAATATTTATAAAACTCAAATAATTATCAAGGATTTATCAATCATTTCTCGTCCACATGAAAATATTATTAATATATAAATATGCCAAAAATTATAAATGTACAGTCATGCTCAAATTACAGGTGCAAACCAAGGTCAAAACCAAAGGCTCAAAGGAAGAATAAGACAAAGGATAAAGAGACAAAGGACAGGAAAGGGGCCAGGGCCTGAGAGCAGAAACTAAGTCGTAATGGATTCACGAGACAACGGATAAAGAGACAAAGAGACAAAGAGACAAGGACAGAGACAGGGTCGGCAGGCTCCCGGACAAGGCACGTGGCTCAGAAACATTTTCAGCTCAAATCCTCAGGTGGACAAGCTCGTCACCTGGCTGTATCTTTATAAAGGGATGATTGGCGGAGTCGGAAATGGAAAATTTCAAAATGATTTAGAATAAGCTGCAGCTGGTCTAAAATTCCATGCTCTCAGACATGGTAAAATGTACAATATCGAATACAAGATTGTGCACACAATGTTGATTCTATGGTGTGTTTTCATATATTATATTCTGATAATGGTAATGTTAAATACAAAATTATTATTACTGCCTTAAGGTAATCAACGAGACTTGATGTAAGAGATTTTCTTATTTAAAGAACATTTGAGTAATGATTTTGTCAATCAGATTCATCATCAAACTGATTTATATAAATATATATATATATATATATATATATATATATATATATATATATATATATATATATATATATATATATATATATATATATATAAAAGGAGCTGACGTTTTTTAATATGCATGAATTTGTGTGTGTGGTGATGTGTGTTTAATTGTGTGTGTGTGTGTGTGTGTGTGTGTGTGTGTGTGTGTGAATATATATATATATATATATATATATATATATATATATATATATAAAATCACATGCACAAGTAATTTCTGCTTTCAAACCAAAATACCCTCTGCAATGACACCGATTATTCAAGAGATTCCTCAGAATCTTACTTACCGGCAATTTGAAAGCAGTTTGTAGCTTTCCTAATTTCCTCAACATCCCTTTGCAAAAGGTGTTGCCGTTCTCTTACGATGAATTATGCACACTCTGACTATTCCCTGCTCCTACCATTTGCCTGATCCTGATTCTCTCTCCAAATCCAGCCACTTTCGCTGCGTTGTTAAAGGCATTATTCTAGGCTCTGCAGTTAACGGGAAATCCACTCCATTGTTTACCATGGCTCTATAACAGGGGACGACATGGAAGCCTCAACTATCTTTCCCGACGAAAACCTCTCCTATAGCCTAACCCTCATGATTCAATTTTACTGCAAATTAATGGATATGATGATTGCCCTCTCTCGAATTTTATTCCTTAACCAAGACCACTCTTATGTCATTTATTCAGATTCACTCAGCGCCCTCCAGGCGCTTAAAGCCCTCAATTCTAAAAACACAATGGTATCCGCTGTACAACAATTTTTCCGGCTGCTCCACTCGCAAGAAACAAATTACACTCTGTTGGACACCCCTTCTCCCGTTGAGGTGGCTGGCAACGAAATCGCTGACAGAGGCCAGAATGGCCGCCTTCTCTTTCCGTAGCTGTTCTAGGTACCTCCCGGATGCCATTCGACAAGGTCGCCTCCCATCAACTGATTATTATCCTGCTCTCCGACAAGGCTTCCGATCTTACTGGCAGGACTGCTGGGCAAATGATCAGCAGGGGTAATAATTAGAAAAAGGTAATCCCAGCAGAAGAGCTGGAAAGTACAAGAACTACAGAAATTTATATATATAAATATATATATATATATATAATAACTATGTATGTGTATGTCTTCATATATATATATATATAATATGCTCCTCTCTCTCTCCTGCCTCCTGCATGTATGTATGTATGTATGTAATAATAATATGTGTGTATGTAATATGTATGTATGTATGCTATCAACTTATCAGGTCACTTTAATGATATTTTCATGTTGACGCAGACTGTCAGACACAACTTTTGTGAAAAGGGGTTGTCTACATCAGACAGTGAAAATGTATATAAAACTCGTTCTTTTGGGATACTCTTCAGTCAGATCAGTCAGTCAGATCAAATTATTTAAGAATCGAAAATTACACTCGAGACCTGCAGAAATCCTTCCGGCAAAGGTGATAAGCTTCAGGAAAGGGCCTTGATTTCGATCACAAATTTTCGCCGCTTAAAAAAGAAGAGTCTGAGGCAAGTTCAAAAAATATAGGGTACGGACTTGCTAAGTTGGTGAGAGAGTTCTTTTGAGTGCAAGCGTCTAAATTAAAGGATAATAAACTTTTCACGCAGTGAGCGAATAGAATTTGGAAATGATGTTTCATTGAACATAAGTAAAAAATTGAATAAAAGTAAAAAAAGTAATAAAGTCCCTTCTGTTGGGAGATACTCTCTGTAGGCGAATTGCAAGTCACAGCCTTTTTCAGTGCGTTTTTCGAACTTGCCTCTGACTCTTCGTTTAGCGGCGAAAATTGGTGATCAAAATTCAGAGTCCCAGCCTTTTCCTTGAAGTTTATCGCTCTTGCCGGGAGGGATTTCTGAAGAGTATCTTGAGTGAGATTTTTCTTTTGATTCTTAATAATTTGATCTGATGACTATCTGACTATCGGCAACGGAAGTATCTCAAAATGACGGAGTTTATATAATTATTTCACTTTGACTTATGCTAAAATTTTGCTCACGCAATCTTAGTAAAGATACGAAACATAAAATAAAATGTTTATAAGGTTATAATGAATTGCTACATTACGCTTCCTGCGCTAAACACGGGTAGAAAGTATGTTATGTATTTATACAAGAAATAATAACTAAAATACATAAAATTAAAGTACTTTCAAATGCAAGCATATTTAATTATGTCCGAAGACATAAGTGCACATATAGACATAAGGCAAAAATAGTATACATGAAATTTGAAGAATATTCAAATACGAGCATAACTGGTTACATCCGAAGATCTAAACATATATATACAAGTATTTGAATACATATAAATACAATAATGTTATATATACAGAAAATAAAAAGTGCATTTAAACACAAAGCATATTTGGTTATATCCGTTAGATATAACAAACATACAAACATTTAAATGCATAAAAGTACAAAATATTTAATACATAATAATTATTGATATGAAACAATTGAATTATTCACAAGTTAAATACGTACATTGATCGACCATTAAATCAAGGAAAGGTCCAGTATAAGACGTTTCTAATTTATCCATGATTTGACCAATGCGCGCGTAAATGTAGTTACGACAGAAACATTGCTTGACATATGTAGAGACGAAGTTGCTTGAAGTTTAGGTTCTTTATTTGAAAAAATTTCTTCATACATAAAAGGAGCGGTCACAGAACCATTTAGAATTCGAAAAGGAATCAAAGTTCGTAGTGGAATTCAAAATGAATTTCTGCCCATAATCCAAACTTAAAATGATGAAAGAAATCCATACCGTAAAGGAAGTTACATATGTAGAGGAGAAGTTGCTTGAAATTTAAGTCCTTTATTTGAAAAATTTCTTCATACATAAAGGGAGAGGTCACAGAACCATTTAGAATTCGAAAAGGAATCAGGTTCGTAGTGGAATTCAAAAATGAGTTTCTGCCCATAATCCAAACTTGAATGATGAAAGAAATCCATGCCGAAAAGGAAGTTTGCTATGTCTAGCGATGAATCCTCGAACTGTGATAGTTGTGAAAAGATGAAGACCATAATCCAAAATTAATTAAAATGAAAATTGAAGTTCTTATTGATAATGTTCGTTTGCTCGAGTAGGAGTGTTCTGATTAGGAATTTTAGAATTGTAGTTTTTCTTTTTTTCTTCATTTTGTTTTTACATCGATTGAAGTTCTGGGTGTTCTGCTCCGGGTTCACCAATTATATAGGGAACGACTTGCTAAGATGGTGGCTTATTTAAGAGCAAGCACCCTATATAAGAGGATTTTAGTAATTTAAAGATCCATATTTGAAATAATGTTTTTATTCAACATAGAAGAGATATTTAATAAAAGTAAAGTAATAAGTCCCTTCTGTTGAGATACTCTCTGTAGGCGAATTGCAAGTCGCAGCCTTTTCCAGTGCGTTTTTCGAACTTGCCTCTGACTCTTCGTTTAGCGGCGAAAATTGGTGATCGAAATTCGAGTCGCAGCCTTTTCCTTGGAAATTTATCGCTCTTGCCGGGAGGATTTCCGAAGAGAGATTATCTTGAGTGAGATTTTCTTTTGATTTTTAATAATTTGATCTGACTGACTTTATCTGACTGACTGAAGAGTATCTCAAACGGAAGAGTTTATATATTGTTTCATTTCGACTTATGCTAAAATTTTGCTCGCGCAAATCTTAGCATAAGTACGAACATAAATTAAAATGTTTATAAAGTTATAATGGAGTTACTACATATAGCGCG
>JABUQX010003073.1:0-12323 GCA_015478945.1 Trachelipus rathkii
TATATTATACATATACATATTATATATGATATATATATATGTATATGTACATATTATTATTATTATTATTACATATAAGTAGTATTTTTGATACATGATATATATATATATATGCATATATATTATTATGATATTATATTATATATATAGAGTATATATATGATATGATATTAATATATATATATACATATTATTATTATTATTATTATTGGTTATTATTATTATGTATATATATATACATACATATTATTATTATATATAATATTATATATATTTATTATTATATTATTAAGTTATTATTATGCTATATGATATATATATATTATTATTATATATTATTATTATATTACATATATATATATATTACATATTATACATATACATATTAGCCTCGTGGCTTGAATGTTGACTCGCCGACTCGCGCAGAGAGCCAATCCTCCGCGTACAGTTGAGTTTTATCTTCCTGGGGCCAAGAATTAAACTCGACTGCGAACACGTTGGTGGCGGTGGGGTTGGGACATGCCCAAAGTTCGATTTCTGTGAAGGGGGATATAGCACGTTAAGGGAAGTTTGTTTATATATATATATATATATATATATATATATATATATATAAGAGAAGATATATATATATATATATATATATATATATATATATATATATATATATATATATATATATTAGAAACATTTTAATAATATTCTTAAAAGCTTTAATTAGGATATTATTATTATTATTATTATTATTATTATTATCATTATCATTATCATTATCATTATCATTATTATCATTATTATTATTATTATTATTATTATTATTATAATACCTCTTGTGTAATCATCTTATATTTTATAAATTTACTAATGTATTTTGTTTTATAATATCCACAATTAAGAGAAAATTGTTCAGTGTGTGTGTGTGTTTTTTTTTTTTTTGTGAGTAGCGTGTCTTTTGGTTACCATAAACTGATGATTTGTACTACATCTATCATGGTATCGAAGCAAAGAACCATCTCTTTGAATCGAAGACAGGTTCTCTTATAACAGTATAGCCACATTCCACATTCCAATGAGCAATGATAACCTCTGTACACCCACTCAAAATCAACATTTTCTTTGAGTTAGGATTGCCAATTTTCGAACTTCGAACTTGAGTACATGCAACTCATATTAGCTACTTTAGTAGAGTTTGCACTAATTTAATTAAATAAGTTTAATAAAGAAATTTTTATTGTGATTAAATATAAAATTACCCATTCGATTACCGTTAAAAAATTCGATCTTTTTTACTTAAATATAAAGAATGAAAAAGAATTTCAATATGTTAATGAAAATAATAATTTATAAACATAAGATGTTGAAAGTTTTAAAGGTTGCGTATAAAAATTAAGTTGTCAGCCTTACTTTGTTCTCAAAAGGATTTTTGAAGAGAAAAGAAAATGATCTTTCAAACTCCCTGTTTGGACTACATACTTTCGGATTTTATTTTGAGTGGGTGTATAAGTGCCGTCCCTGCACACTGGGAGGCGACGTCACTAGGTTGGAGATTCACCATCAAGGACAACGCTTAGACTTAACGTAACTGTCAGAAGACTGGGTTTGTCTAATTTTATGTAGCAGGTTTAATCTCTGTAGAAAAGCTAAAATAAGGTATGATAACTGAAGATTCTGACATAATATTTGAAAGTTAGGTTTTATATGGAATGATTTGTAAAACAGAACAAGTTCTTCCTAGAGGCTGTTGAGAAAGTACATCTCACTTGGATATGGTGAATCGAAGGGGACTGATAATAATGTTTATTTTTTGAAATTTAAAATTCAAAGGCCCTTATAGGATTGACATTGACAAAGATTCGCTATTGGTACAGAAATTTGGCTATATGTATTTTTTGGAAAATAAATTTTAAATTTAAAATAAAACTTGAAATAATTTCCCTTATGTTGACGTGATTTATTGTTATAAAGCTCATATTCGGCGAATAGTTCGGCAACGAATACCGAACTATTCGTATTTGGGCGATACCGAATACTTACTGACGTATTTGGCATCCTATAATATATATAATATATATGATATATATATATATATATATAGATATATATCATAATATATATTATATATAATATATATAGATATATATTTATATATTATATAAAATATAGTATATAGAATATATATATTATATAATAGTATAGATATATATATATAATATCCATAAAGATGTAAGGGTGAGGCACCCTTGGCAATATAAAGGCAAAACATAACACTTCTAGTTAGGTATTTAATCTTAGGAACAAGTTACGTATTTTTGGTTTTTGTTTTGCAAAGTTGGGTAATTGCAATTTATTGGTTAAATAATTTAGTTATTTCTTATTAATTTATATTTCTATAATTTTGTGCGATGTGCCATTTGGGTAATGTTCATTTAACAGTGATGTAAATTTTAACTTCAAGTTTTGGTTCTTTGTGAATTTTACTTTAAGACGTTTTAGTTTTCTGTTATTAAATTTGATAATGTGCCATAAATACTAAATAAAAAGGACTTCTTCTTTTAGTCAGATGTAGCTGTTATGGACCAATTGGCGATTTGCGTCGGCTGTCTTTCAAGGAAAGAAAAGACTTTTAGAAATAACAGTAGTCGATGAATCATTCTGGATTGGCTTGACGAGCTTATAAAATGCAAATTAGCCAAGTTGGCATATGCAACATCGATATTTCGCTGTCTCGTTGGGCGACTAACAATATGAAAGGTTGTTATAACGTTCAGTTCAGTTCAAAAGGGAAAATGAAGATCTTAATTTACCTTCACTGTATTGGGATACTGTGAGCTTGGATAAGCTGTATCAAAGTACCCTAGCTGCCAGCTTCCAAGCAGAAAACTTATTGTGTGGAAGAATCTGCTGGTTATCTAATAGCTCGTCTAATAAAAATGGGCAGATGGAGAGGGACATAGAAAAATTTGGCAGCATGAAAAATCACAGTTCAAAACATAGACCACAAGTGGTGACAACAAAAGCTCTTTCTTCATTAATCAATGGGGGATTTTTAGATTAGGAATAGGTAACATCGCAGAGAACTATTCAATTTTAATTATATTAAAAGAATATCAATGGAAGTTTGACTGCAAATCAATTCCATGGCAAGAATTTGACCAGTATGGTCAAATTGTGAATAACCATATTATGTCTATGTGTTCTTTATTAATTTTTTCTTGTAATCTCCCGATTTCAAATATTACAAAGTAACATTGACTATTCTAACAACGCCTGGAATTGTAGAGAAGCTGCTTCAAACATATAGATTAAGGATGTATTAACACTTTCACTGGCTTCTGTTTCAAAACAAAATATTATAACATACAATGAATTTTCAAAATTAGAAGAAACAAAATCGATGTGAAGTAGAATTATTTCAATGTAAGAAGCTTCCAAAAACAAAAGTAATTACTAGCAAAAATCAATAGATGAGGCTCCTGGAATCTCAACTGCTCAAAACAATAAATTGATCTTCTTTTTCAGTGTTTAGATTGTGTCAGGACAAGTATCGAAGAAAAGATTTAGTCCAAACAAAGAAAGTTTTAGAAGATTGTTCCTGGTTTAAGACCCAAAGAATAGAATGCTTGATACCGTTTTCCAGAGGAAGTCCTTGTAGTACTCTAAACTTGTAATTGAAAAAATCTCAGTTATTGATAGAGGCTGAAACAGTTGCAGATCAGTATGAAAGTACAATTGATGAAAAACTAGCCTTTAAAAAAAAAACAAGACCTAAATGGAGCTGGAAACTTTCCTTTTAGCAACTAATAATGAAGAAGAACAAATCTTTATGTTACTGTTTTGACAAATAACATGTTTTCGTGTTGTATCATGCGCTATTTGTTTTGAACTCTCAAGTCTGATTGCTTACGGCAATCCTATATGGTACTTAAATTTGACTAACTATACTTGTATACAATCACTTACCTGTGAAAAGTATTTTCTAAACTTTAAAATCATAGTAAAAATCGACATAGATATACTTTAAGCGCAAGACATTATTCTATTTTCATGAATGTTAGAACCTTTTTATTACCTTGATAAGATGTTATTATGTAAGTAGCAGACAGTTGCAGAATGGCAAAAGCGGTAGTTGCAAACAACCTTTCCACTATACTAACATTTCTAGTTTGCTGTGTCTGTACTTTGTACCAAGGTATTGGAGCCATTTTCCTTTGTTATAAAATATATTCACATTTGAACAATTAAATCACAATTGAAGAGGACATTGTTTTTCTTTTCAATATGTTGGTTTTTATTACTGTGTGACTTTTTGTCCTTTTTATAAGTTTTTTGAGGCATTACAGTGGGATTTAGACCATTATGGTCTCAACAGTGTGGTTGAATTATACTTAATTTAAAATATTCCAACTCATTTCCGGTCAAAATGTTGACGGGTTAAAAAGAATGACTTATTTATTCAGCAGGGACTAGTTAGGTAAGTATATTAAATATTTAAAATGTTTGTGAAAGTTAAACTACACCAGAAAAGCTTACTTTCTTACTCAACTATTTTCCAAGTGGACAAAATAGGTAAATTGCTTTTTAGTTAAAGCTAATTATCAAAAATTACTATTCTATAATTCTTCTCCTCTAGAATCCCGTAAGGAGCCCCTTTCATCCTTAGCCAGGCCCAAAGGAATTTTCCGCTGCAACTAAACAAATCACCTTGACAGCCATTTATCTTAACACGCCTAATCTCATAATACTTTGATTCCATTCAGAAGCCTACCACTGTATATACTTATTATATATATAATAATATGATATATATATATATATATACATATATATTATATAACGTATTATATATTATATAGTATAAATATAATAATATTAAATATATAATACTGTAAATATATATATATAATAATAAAAATATAATATATATATATAAATTATATAACCAATATACTATAATAATATATATATAACATAGTATATTATAATATATATATAGTAATAGTATAACACTTCACAGTGTACGCATTCTGTGAGAAAAGTAATCTATTCGAGGTCATAACTAAATATATATTATATATATAAATTAACATAATATATATATATATAATAAATATATAAAATCATTATTTCAAATCTGAAACGATGAACATTAAGATCCTAATAATTCTTATTCAGGACATAGTCCCCTATAATAACAATAACAACAGGTACACATAGCTCCCTATCAATCTTTTACATTCACAAGATTTAAGAAAAAACCTTCCTGCCATTACACAACCTCCTACTAACAACTCACATCAAGGTCCTTCTCATCAAACAACCTAAAGTATTAATATAACACTTGTTCAGCTGCTCACCCATCTAAAATAACTCTTATCTTCGTTCACTTTCAAGCCCCTCCTTTACACCCTAGCAAATCTCTCTACAAACCTCTAAACTCTCTAAAAAACAATAAATGAAAATCATCTCATTTCCCATCATTGCTAACAATATTCACCACATCTAATTCTTTATAACTACAACTAAACACCTTGTCTACTCAAACGCAATTAAACTAACATATCAACCTTTGACACCAAATTCTTACACATGCCTCACTATCCTCATAAATACTTTGCAAAACAACAATATTATATTATATTTAATGTCCGTTAGATCGGACGAATAGTAAACAAATTATCTTGATTTGTTATTTTTGAGTTGCGACATAAAAAAAAAAAAAAATTGAATGGTGGAATGGCTTTTTAATATTTAACTAATTAAAATTAAGTTACACATTTTAAAGAGATTAATTTTCCATGGACAACAGTTTGCCACTGTTTTCGCATTCAAAAGCTGAAATGTTTTCCACTGCGTAAAATCTGTTGGGCGTACAAAAACTTTCTAAACAAAAATGTGTACATCGCCAATATATAGTGATCAGGAAAATTTCAAACTGATCGTGTAAATAATAATTAGTTTTGTGGTTTTTCATTTTTGCCCCAACAAAAAAATTTTAATGATTGTGTAATTTTAATTTTTATAATAATAACGAAAATAAAAATAATATATAAATATACATAATAATATAATCAATAACTAATAATAAGTAATAAATTAATAAAATATAATGATAAAAAAAATATCATATTTAAAAATAAAATAAAAAATATAAAGAAAAAAAAGAATATTTGAAATATTATATATATTATTATATATTATATATATATTAATATATATATATATAAGTATATATATATAGTATTATAATATTATATATATATATAATATATATAGATATTATTGTACCTTGCTGGCGACGTCTATGAGTGAAGTGAACATATCGTGTCATTTTTTAAAACAAATTAAATTTTAAATTGTTATCTAAAAAAGATAACAAAAAAATACACATAAGCTTGCATTTATTGATAGGGTACGAGGTAGGGGGGGGAGAAAACCTACTTTGACGTCCAATCAAAATCAGGCTGGCGGAGCGGAAAGTTATTTTCCGCTCCGATCCGCTCCGGTGCAGCATTAAAATTACCGCGACTTCCGCTCCGGCTCAACATTTAATCCGCTCCGATTCGGCTCCGCTCCAGATTTCTAATAATTAACGTCGGCTCCGACTCCGCCTCAGGCATTAAAATTGTTCGGTCGTACTCGGCTCGCTCCAGCTCGACCTGTTAATATCCTTCTCCATTTACAGTCATGAATCATTAATTCTGATACAGGAATTGAAGGTATTATGAATTAAATGGTTTGGTTAAGTGACATTTTCTTAACTTAAATGTAACCTGAAAATATTTTTAGAAAATAGAGAATTTTAAGAAAATGTTAACATGAATATTCATTTTGTAAGTTAATATAAATCTCTTAGAACATGAATGCGTTGAAGTTAGTAATTTAATTTTATAATTTTTTTTTCTAAAGAATAAAAATCAATGAATTTTTAGATTCACCTAAATTTACAATAATTCTCGGTGAACTATGGAGCTGAACATTAAACATAATTTATTCAAGAACAGATGTTATATATGAATATATATAGTATAATATAATATATCTAATTTATATTAAAATATATATATCTATTTATATAGTATTACTAAGTACTAGTATATATATATGTATATATATATAATATATATAAAGGTAAATTTATATTATATATATAATATATATATATATATATATATAATTTATATAGATTAATATATTATATATATTATAAATATTATATATATATATATTATATATAGTATAAAATAAGTATTATATATAATACGAATATTAATGTTCTGAAGATATACTATTATATTATATATTATATATATATAGACTTATTATATAAAATACTATATATATATTATATAAGTACTAGATTTTTAATAATATATAATGGTAATATATATATTATATCGTGTATAATACTATATATATATATATATATATAATATTATATAAAAATATAATTATATATATTATAAATATATTATATATTATATTCATTACGTATTCCTAACTTTAAATAATTGCACTTATTAAATGACTCAATAAATATAAATTTATTACAAAACATTGTTCTTAAAAAGTATAACCATCTCATAAATCCCCTTAACGATGTCTAGATCCGTTTTATATTTGAACAAAAATAACTCTCAGTTCACTTGAATAAGGAAAGAAAAGCTGTATTTTGTGCAAGCGGCATTTGCAAAATTGGATAGACTTGAGTGCCTCTTGCACGAATAATCTGGATTTTGCGGTTTACTTTTACTGCCCTCTAATGACAAAAGAACTCTAGGATATTATTTTGCTAGAAGATATTTAGGTTGAACTTTTTCTAGTAGATTGTCTTTTAGTTTTTTCAATCGCTTTCGATGCTCCAATTTGCCCATTAAATCTGGCAATGTGATTATTTCATCTACAAAATCTAACAGGGAATTCCTGAAACTGCTGACTTCTCTCGCCCAGATTATTTTCGATTTGATGCGTTATTCATTAAGTCCTAGTTCCAAGAAATCTAGCTTTAAAGAAGAAGTTCAAACTTCTGGGAAAGATCAAAAAGATTGTCGACAAAAATATTTTATTTTCACTTAGATCTTTCCAATGGTACCTGATTCATTGGATTTGCTAAAACACTACTTCTTATAAAATTTCCTGCAGTCACGTTCTTATTGAATATTTTTTGTTGTAAAGTTGGTGTTTAATAATTTTTAATAATTTTTCGATTTGTTCCCCCTGACTGTCGGAGAGAGAAAGTTCAAAAGTATCCGCAGCCATTATTTAGATTTAATCTTAGTTGCAGAAAGCTTTAGACTAGCATAAGACATGTACTTCCCATCTTGTCTCTTGACTAAGATTGCCACTTTTGCAGCTGATCTTAGAACTCTCATTAATTTGGGGTACGTGCTGCTTTGCTATCTGTCTCGCCCTGCTTATAATATTTGCTCTATTAGTCTGTGGAGAAGCCACACTCGCACTGCTAACTCTAAGTAAGGTGCATGTTACCGTTATCGGGAACATAGTTTTCATAGTTGATCAAGTCATGTCTGAAAACAACTATATTCTTCGTTTTGACTCAATAAAATCAGTATCACATTATCAATTTCCTATTCCTCAACCTCATTGTCCTTATTTAATTTCATCGGAACTGATCTGTTTGATGGCGTTCCGTAACAAGCTAATTATTTGTTCTCTTGTTATTATTGTTCGAATTCTTTAAGAGTTCAGTGCAAAATCTTGAATAATTCGCTAGATGTGAGTATTTTCTTTTACTCTAACGTTAGAAATATTTTTTTATCTTCGTAATTTTTAAGACTTAATATTATATATATATCATATATATTATATATATATAATTATAATATATAATAGTTATATATAATATATATTAATGTATAATGATTATAATTATAATATATGATATATAATAGTTATATGTATATAATAGTTAAATATATATAATATATATATATAATATATATTTATAGTAATAATATATAATATATATATATATATATTATAATTATAGAAATTAATTGACAAAAAATTAGATTATTTATGTGTAAGTATCATTTTTAAATGCACAAAGCACCCCTTTATGCAAATTATTATTTACATTTTTGTGTTATTTTTCTCTAGAACTATTGTACAAAATTGATTTTCGTCCTAAAGGACTTCCCAGTTCTAAGCCATGTCCAACAGGCTAAATCTGGTTCGCAAAAAACTAATGTCATTTAGAAAACATATATTATTGAATTTTTCCGTTAACATAGACAGAACAAGTTTTATGGAACTGAAAAGTTCCACTTTTAGCTCAGTTTTTTAAATAAGGTGTTCTCCTGATACCTTAGCTTCACCTTTCTTTTTAACATTGCAGAAATGTCTGGAGCGTTTTAAATTTCGCATTACTTTAAAGGATCCAATAGAATTATTGTGGACCGCATGAGTAACTGGTAGACTCTCTTGTGCATGATAGAACTATGTTTCCCATCAACTGTGTTAACTATTATTTCCCATTGACAGATGTAAGTACTTTTATCCAAGTGAGTAATACTATCACTACATGAATGTTTTCGATTTGGTTTAGTTGTACATGATTTTTAAGATACAACTTAATTAATTGAGTTATCTAGAATACTGAATCCTTTTTATCATTGAAAAATAATATACATAAAAAGTTTTTGAGACAGAATGTATAAGGTTAATATTATATATATTATATA
The DNA here is from genome assembly GCA_015478945.1 of Trachelipus rathkii. Lineage (NCBI taxonomy): Eukaryota > Metazoa > Arthropoda > Malacostraca > Isopoda > Trachelipodidae > Trachelipus > Trachelipus rathkii. The sequence goes on from JABUQX010003073.1 coordinate 9,702, forward strand.
TAATATATGTAATAAATATATATATTATAAGATATTATATTATATCAAATATAGATTTAATATATTAATGATATTATATATATATTATCATAACTCAGACAGAGCTTATCTAAGTATGACCTGTAACTAAAATTAATTATTTCTATTTGTTTGCGGGCGGAGCAGCCCTTTTTTGCGGCTCCGACCGCTCGGTCCAGTCCCCTAAAATATTCGCCTTCTCCGAGCTCCGTCCGGCTCCAACCTAAAATTTCGCCACCGCCTCCGGCACCGGTCCAGTCCTCAAAAGTTCGCCTACGCTCCGCTCGGCTCCCAAAACTGCAGGCTCGGTCCGCTCCGGTCGCAGCCTGTTGCATCATAATTGCATTTTTTGTTTTAACAGTTCTAATACAGAAGTTTACGCTCTTGTATTCAACAAAAAAAACATTTTATTACAGATAAGTTAACGATAAGATAGCAACTCCAACATGGACAAGTTAATGAAAAATAGCAACTCCTTTAGAGATAAGTTAACGAAAGATAGAGCACTCTAATTGAGGCAAGATAACAGATTTTCGTTAGAGATAACTTTTAATGTATGCAGAATGAATATGCCGCTGCACATGGGAAAATTCAATTTCCATAATACGCAACCTTCGAGTTTACAAAACATTTATCTAAACAAAAATTGAACTGCGGCTATATATAGGATCTTAAATTTCGTTAGGATAGGAAATCGTGCCAAATCTATTCTAAGTAATTGAGTTGCCAAAAAAAAATTAATTGTTGCAAATTAACCTTTCATTTTATCTCAACTAAATCGAACTTTCATACAGCTTGTGTAACACACTTCACATTTTAAAGAGATTATTTTTCCTTTTCTCATTTACTACAGCTTATCTAAGAATTTCAAAAATATTGAAATTTTCCCATGAACAGCAATAAAGTTGGATATTAAAACCTATATAAACAAAAAATGTGTACCATCCCCAATTTTCTTTGGATCATAAATTCAAACTTATGTGTAAATAATAATAAAGTTTTTGTGGTTTTCATTTTTGAGTTGAAACAAAATTTTTAATGATTGGTGTATGTACAGTCTTATTATACATTGCATAGATGAATTTTTAATAGCTTTATAACTCGACGATTCATACTTTTATTTAATGATTTTTTTGTATGCCAACGGTTTTGCCGATGGTCACTGAAAAACGTTTTAAAATTTAGCATAGGTGACCAAGTATTGAAAAGGTCTTTTTATCTAAACAAATATGTGTACTTTCCATGTACAGCTCCTGAAATTCGTAATATCGATACAAATAAAAATTATGTGAGTTTTTTTTGTTGCAAAAATAAATATATTCAAGTAATTGGGTTGGACTAACTTTCTAAAATCATTTGATTAGAAATTAAGTTTAGAGCTTTAAGAATCGGCGGAATACTTTTAACATTTATAATAATTTGATTGTAACCAACGATTTGTCAACTGTCAGTTCAACTCTGTTATTAATAAAAGATTTTTTTTTTTTTTTTTTTTTTTTTTTTTTTTTTTTTTTTTTTTTTAAGCTGCTTTAATTTTCTTACTATAAAATATTTACTACTAATAAATCTTTTTTAATATAAATCGGAAGGGGTTAGCATAGGGCTCGATGAATGAACTGATATGAAACAGAGTCTGGTATTGGCATACTATAATCCTCCTTTATGTAATTTAATACTCCGTCAAACTAGCTCCTGTGGCACGAATATATTCCAATGCCTTCTCGTAGGAGGAGGTGAGACATCAATATATATATTATAATAATATTAAGTATTAATATATATATATATATATATATATAATTTTATAATATATAGTTATATATATATATAATATATATTATAATAATATATCGTTATATATAATATATTACTATAATATTATATATATGTATATATATTATATATATATAAATATAATATATATATAAATATATAAATAATATTATTATATGGGATAGGGGATGAGAAGTGAGAGGCGGAATGGAGTAGGGGAGGAGAATAAGAGGCATTGGAAAAGGGCTAGAGGGCATGTGAGTAAGGGTGGTGTAGCAGGAAGAAAGGGATGAGTGAGTGAGGAGTGAAGGAGTGGTAAGGAAAAGGAGCTTAGTGGAAGGGTGGAAGTAGAGAGAGGGGGAGAATAGTAGAAGGGTTAGAGTGATGCAAAAAGGGCGGTGGAGAGGCGAAAGAAGATCAAAAGATAGTGTGTAAAGGTGACGAAGATTTGAATCGGAAGCAAGATGTGGAAAGAAGTAATAAAAAAGGAAAGAAGGAGGGGTTGGGAGAGGATAAGGGAGGAGATGAGTGATAGGAGGTAGGATAGGTGAGAAGAGGTGGGGGAGTATTTTAGGGGTGATTATTAAATGAGGTGGGTGGGGAGGGGGATATTCAAGAGGTGAGGATGGGGGTTATTGGGGAGGTGGAGGGGGAGAGGAAATAACAAATGGATGGAAATTCTTCGTGCTTGAACAAGGAAAAAAGGAATCCAGGTTATGGATGGTGAGGAAGGCAATGTTAAGAGTGGAGTATAGGGGTGGAGATGTTGTATAGTTACGAATGTTGGAGGGTGTGTGACCTAACAGGATTGGGAGGAGGCGTTTGGTTCCC
>JABUQX010003074.1:0-5000 GCA_015478945.1 Trachelipus rathkii
AATAGTAAACAATATATTTTAGTTGACGTTTATAAAAGAAAACGAGATTTTGAAATCGAAAACGGATTATCTTTATCGCGTGTGTGTGTGTGTGTGTGTGTGTGTGTGTGTGTGACTGAGTGTGTGTGTGTGTGTGTGTGTATGTGAGTGTGTGTGTATTAGGTGGGTGGGTGTGTATGTGTGTGTGTGGGTGCTGTGTGTGTGTGTGTGTGTGGTGTGTGTGTGTGTGTGTGTGTGTGGTGTGTGTGTGTGTGTGTTGTGTGTGGTATAGGTTATGATAGGTTATGCTAAATAATTTTACTATGAAATTTTTTCAAAGAACTTATTTGTGTTATGTTATACAAAATATGACTTGAATCAATAGATCAATAGATCATGGATGGGGTGGGGAGGGTGGTGTGGATGGTTTGATTTACTGATTTACTGCTTTAGGGTATGTAAAATACAATTTTTTTACGTTATAAACATGAAAAGCATAATTTTTTTAGTAAAAACCAAATGTTTAAAGAAAATAAAACAAAAATAAATAAAAGTTTTTGTGTTATGTTATACAAAATATGACTTGAATCAATAGATCAATAGATCAATATATCAATAGATCAATAGATCAATAAATCAATAGATCAATAGAACAATAGATCATAGGTGTGGTGGGAGGGTAGGCTGGGCCGTTTGATTTACTGATTTACTGATTTACTGCTTTAGGGTATGTAAAAAGCAAACTTTTTATGTTATAAACATGAAAAACAAATATTTTAGTAAAAACAAAATCATTAAAGCAAATAAAACAAAAATAAATAAAAGATTTCGTGTTATGTTATTCAAAATATGACTTGAATCAGTAGATCAATAGATCATGGATAGGAGGGAAAGGGGAGGAACTTTGATTTACTGAATTACTGATTTACATCTTTAGGGTTTGTAAAAACGCGAATTTTTTACGTTTTAAACATGAAAAGAATAATTTTTTTTAGTAAAACAAAAAGTTTTAAAGATATAAAATTAAAAATAAATAAAAGTGTTTAAAAAATATAATTTTTAAATAGATAAGCTTAAAAAAATAAATTAAAATTTGAAAAATAAATTTAAATAAAAAAATTAAATATTAAAGAAATTAAATATTAAAAAAAATAAAAAAAATTAAACACAAAGTATAAATGTAAAATAAAACTTATAAAAAAAGTTAGAAAAATAAATAAAAAAAAATAAAAATAAAAAAAATAAAATAAAAAAATATCAAACTTATCAAAAAATAAAGTTAGAAAAATAAATTTAAATAAAAAGATAAAAAAAATTTAAAAATAAAAAAAATTTAAAAAAAAAATTAAACACAAAGTATAAATATAAAATAAAACATAAAAAAATAAAGTTCGAAAAATAAATTTAAATAAATAATAAAAAAAACAAAATAATTAATTTAAACCAAATATGAGTGTAAAAGAAAACATAAAATAAAAATAGCAAACAATATATGCATGTTTCAACTTAAGAAAAAATTATATTAGTTGTCGTTTATAAAAACAAAAATGAGATTTGAAAAAATAAATGTCAGTCTTCAACATTTAGAAAAACGGGTTATCTTTGAAAGATGCAATGCAATTAACGGCATGTACATGTTAAAGCAGAATTAGTCATGTGAACATTAATGATATTGCATTATTAAACGAATGTTTACCTACTCAGCACCTCACCGGATCCAGCACCGGTGTCGGGACCGACTCTGAATCCTTCTCCTACTCCTCCTTCCTCATTCTTCTTCCTTCCTCCTTGTTCCTCCTTCTTCCTTTCTTCTTCTGTTTTGCATTCCATGCATTTCTTCTTCTTTTATTTCTGAAACCCTTATATTTTTTAATATTTATTAACTCGGCACCGCACAGGGTCCAGCACCGGTGCCAGTGCCGACTCCGACTCCTCTGATTCTGACTCCTTCTCAGACGCCTTCCTCCTTTCCGCCTTTTCTCCTCCATCTTCCTCTGTTTTGCACTCTATGCATCTCTTCTTTTTTTAAGAGGGACCCCCCTCCGGGTGTCCCTGGACTCCGGTCCCGAATCCAACTCAGAATCTGACTCAGACTCCGGCACCGAATCCTTTCTCTAAATTTCAGTCTTCTACGATCATTTTAATTTTTAGGGGAGCAGCACGGGGATGTAATCTTGTCTACGACGAGATTACGTCACCATATAGCTCACATCCAAATTTTAGCCCGATACGATAAGCCTAACACGATTTTTCAGAGCGAATTTAACCTTGCTTCTAGGGGGCAATACCCACTTAGTGGTGACCTATCGACACCAAAACTTACCTGTGATCAGATTAACTCACCCAATAACATTATACCAAGTTTCAAACCGATACAATAATTTTAAAGCACAAAAATCGGTGTTCAACCAAACTGTTCCCAAACTGCCACGATTAATCGAATGTTAATTATAGTAATTATTTTCTTTCGATTTTATTTTTTAATGTAAAAAGTCAACCAGATCACGTAGAAAGACGATTTAAACGTCGATTTGGGGTAAAAAAACATAAGCGGTTACATAAGGGCACAGCCCAAAGGGCTGCGCCCTTATCGCTTACAACCCCCTTCGAAGTACCCCGAGATGGGTCTTCATGCATCTCTCTGGGGGGATCTCCACGTAATGCTAGTGCTTACAGTGCTTACAGTGCTTACAGTTGTGCCAAATCGCCTCTGTATGGTGCGCTGTGTCCAAACCCACCAGTTTGTCTATGCAGCGTTTCTCAACCTTTTAAGTCTCGCGACCCCCGAAAGCCAAAACGCATAAAGTTAGTAACCTTGCGACCCAAAATAAAATTTTTTACGGCAAGGGGGCGCTCAATAAAAGCCCCCTTAAAGATTGAAATATATATATAGTATATATATATATATATATATATATATATTAATATATATATATATATATATATATTATATATATTATATATATATATATATATATATATATATATATATATATATATATATATTTTTTTATAAAATATAATTTTTCTATTGATTTTATGTATATATTTTTTTATTTTAATAAGTATTAACTTTTTATAAATAACAACTGTGTAACATTTGATTATAAATATTTTATTTTTTGTGACCCACCGCGACCCACCATATATCCGCTCGCGGCCCCCTTTTGGGTCGCAACCCCCCGGTTGAGAAACGCTGGTCTATAGTAAAGTTTGAGATTGCTTTACTTTGTTAATGCCGACAGTTTATTCACGCTTAATGTATGTCAGGTACTGTGGTTCTATATGTTTTTAGTTCAGGAAATATTATGTTATCGTTTATTCGTTGATTTGTATGATCGATAGGTTATTTTATGATGTTTTAGAAGAGAATTTTGCTGATGTCCACGTTTATTCAAAGTTCAAAATGATGTTATATTTGATATGCAAGACACTTTGATGAATGTAGTATCAATTCATAGTTCAAGATGCTGGTATCTTTGATAGTTTGGACACTTTGTTAAGGAATTTTGTTAGATAATACTGCTTTATCTGCTGATGATAAATAGGATTGAAAAGCCAGTATAGGTTGAGTTTTGCTGTATGATGAGGGATAGGTTAAGAACTTTTTCATAGGTCCAAATGTTAATGTCTTATTCGTAGATCGTGATGTTAGTATCTATTTTAGGTTTCAACCATTGTAATTGTTAGATTTTTAGGCTACGTTTTGTTTAATATTACCATGACAATGTGAAATTAAAACTCGTTTGTTAGAGAAATGATAAGTTTCGTAAGATATTACTGTATTAACTGACGATGATGTGTTAGAAACGCGAGTTTTTGCTGATTAATGTTAGATTTGCCCTAGAATTTTGCTAATGTCTACGTTTATTCATACTTCAAAATGATGCTATATTCGATATGAGTGAAACTTTGATGAATGTAGCGTCAATTCACAGTTCATGATGCTGGTACCTTTGATAGATTGGTCACTTTGTTAAGGGATTTGTTAGATAATACTGCTTTAGCTGTTGCTGATATGTTGGAAAAGTGGGGATACATTGAGTTATGTATGTCCTGTTAGCTACTTTACCTTTCATAAGTTTAGAACTTTGTTAAAGTTGACTGTTTATTCGAGCGTAAGACATGTTAGGTTTGTCGTAGTACATTATATTCTTAGTTCAGGTTATGATATGCTAGCTTTATTGATGCTATAACTTTGTTACGTTAGCATATATATTCGTTGGTTAGTATATAAAGAACTTATTTTTATGTTATGTTTATCCAAAATGATACTCGAAATATGACTTGAATCAATTGATCAATAGATCATGGAAGGGTGGGTGGGGAGGGGAGTGGAGGGACGGGTGTTTTGATTTACAGATTTATTGATTTACTGCTTTAAAATCAGTAAACTATTACACTTTACTATGATATTTTATTCAAAGAACTTATTTTTGTTATGTTTGGATAAAACATTGTTATTTTTATGTTATGTTTGGATAAAACTTTGTTAGGTTTGCAATTATTCGTTGAGGATTATGATATTTAGGTATGGCTATGATGAATTTTTGTTAAATTTTAGTATGTTAATGTAAAAAGCTTTGTTACATTAACATTATCTTCGTTGTCAGTATGATAATTAGACAGGGTTATGCTAAATTTTTGTTAAATAATACCATGTTAATGTAAAATTAACATTGATATGTTAGAGATATGCTTGAAAAAGTTTGAATACGCTACGTTTTGTAGGCTGTGATAGGTACTTTATTGTTGTTAAGTATGGAACTTTGTTAATGTTAGAAGTTTATACGTACCTAAGGTGTGCTATGCTTGTCGTCGTACATTATTTTCTTAGTTCAGGTAATGCTATGTTCGCTTTATTAATGTGAAAACATTGTTACGTTAGCATATATTCGTTGGTTAGTATATAAAGAACTTATTTTTGTGCTATGTTTATCCGAAATTATATTCGAAATTTGACCTGAATCAATAGATCAATAGATCAAAAGATCATGGAAGGGTTGGAGGGAGGGGATGGG
>JABUQX010003074.1:20000-73983 GCA_015478945.1 Trachelipus rathkii
TTCGAAAAACAATCTAGAAATCTTAAATGCAAATCACTGGAAGCCAATGGAGAATATAATTAGATTGCTACAACCATTTGAAGAATTAACTAAAAGAGCGAGTGATGATGATGTAGATTTATCTTTTGTAATACCTGCACAGTTAATGCATTGCAAAAATATTTAGCAAAAACTTGGAAGGATAGCGGTTAAAAACTATGAAAGATGAACTTTTAAATTCTGTTACTGAACGTTTTGGAACCATTAAAGAGAAGAAACTTTATGTACTTGCAACAGTTCTAAATCCACACTACAAATTAGCTCCCTTTGATATTATTGATCAGAATAAAATAAAATTTATGCTCAAAGAAGAAGTAAACCTTTCTATAAAAGTTAAAGAAAATATTACATTAAGTTCAGATTCTGATGAACAAAATGATGATCAAAATGATCAGTCTCATACAGATTCACATGAAGAATCTGAAAATGAAACGGCAGATATTGAGAAGGAAACACATTCAATTTTCTGGAAGTGCTTTGATGACATGCTACAAGAAAAATCGTCAGAAGAAAATGAAGAATATTCAGATATAATCAAACCAAGTGGAACTGATCAAAGGAGAAAAAAGTTAAAATGCAAACGTAGAAGCAGTAGTGAGAGAAAACAACATGAATTAGAAAATACTATTCAAACTACTGTGGATAAATATTTTGCAGCACCACTTATGAAACGAAAATCAGATGCTGATCCACTGTTATGGTGGAAAGAAAGAAAAGCTCTTTATCCTGATTGCATCTTACCTGAATTAGCTAGGAAATATCTCTGCTCCACCTTCAAGTGTATTTAGCGAGAGAATGTTTAGCTAAGCAGGAAATATTTATACAAGTAAAAGGAATTGTCTTTCTCCACTAGCTGATCAACTTCTGTTTCTTCATCATAATTTAAAAGCATTTGATTTTAAATAGAGAATGTTGGTTAATATACCTAAGGCAAACATGAATCTTTTTCACTGATCTTTGTGTTTGACAAAATAATTTTTAATTTCTTCTCAAAAATTATACAGGATACTCTATACAGCATCGATAACAGCTGGTACATGCATTCTTTATAATATATATATATATATAGAGAAAGAGAGTATATATATATATATATATATAAAATATATATATATATATATATATATATATATATATATATATATATATATATATATATATATATATATATATATATATATATGTTTCAAAGAAGTTAGATCCCGAATTTTTGGGTTTCGTAACCCCAAAATGAGTTCGAGGACCCCTTTGAGTGGATCCTCAGCTGGAAAAAAAAGAAAATTACAGAGTACAGGACAGAGAAAAGATGAAGGAAGACTATAAAAGTGTAGTAAGTTAGGATATCTCATTATTACTTTTAATGAATTATAACTATTTTTATTTTCAAAACTAACTTTCAAAAATATAGGTCTCCGGCCGGAGAAAGCCGGAGACTAGTGGTCTCCGGCCGGAGCCGGAGATCTTTATAAAGGCCATATATATATATATATATATATATATATATATATATATATATATATATATATATATATATATATATATATATATATATATATATATATATATATATATATATATATTTATTTTTATAAGAAGATATATACTATTTTTTTTTTGTTATATATATATATATATATATATATATATATTATTAATATATATATATATTATATATATATATATATATATATATATGGAATATTAAAGGTCAGACGAAAGGTTCAGTTTTACCATTTTTTTCTTTAATATCAATACTTTATTATATGGCAAAATTTGGATTTCAATTTTTCACGCTTTGGTATATTTACGGAGAATGGATATTAACATTTATTTTAATTATTTGATTTATTTATGAAATTATTGCTTTACAAAAATAAATTTAATATCAAATCGATCACGAGAGCTCACTGGATAATATTTTATGCATTTGGTAATATCAACGCTGCGTTTTAAAAGACTGTATAGAAACAAAGCAATCACGGTTATACGTGAAATGCGAACGAAGAATTATTTAGGATTGATTACTTCTATGTTTATGATTATCGATATGATTTCATAATCGTTATTGATAATTGATAAATCGATATATCGATATATTGATATTTATAAACAACAAACAAAATATTTTTATTTTTGGTATTACAACTTTACTATTTGCTATGTAAACAAAAAATGATAATATCATTTCATAATTATCTATGATATTAAATATATTGAATGGTAGGGTCTTCAGAGGTTAGAGAAACTTATCGAAACATATATGATAATATTTTTTATATTATTTATATTTATACATGTTCGTGGTATTATGAAACTTGTTAGTATAAATATTATTAGTACAATTTGTCAATTATTTATTTATTAAGATTATTATGATATTATGATTTGTATATATATATATATATTATATATAATATATTATATAATATATATATATTAATTATATTATATATATAATATATTATATATTTTAATATTAATTAATATTATATTATAAATATTTATGATAAATATATAAATATATATTAAATTTTATAATATATAGTGTAGATATAAAAAAATATATCCGATATGATACATATATATTTTATATATTGATATATGTCGAAAAACATTGCATTTGTTTGATATTATAGAATTTGCATGTAATAAATTGGAATAAATAATCAAAATTAATGATATTGTAATTTACAATTAATACAATCTTAGGGCAATAAATAAGTATTATAACAACTTATAATATACAATTAAGTGTAATATTTATATAGTTAATATATTATATATAAATATATATTAAATATTATATATATATTTAGAATTATAATTATAAATAATATTTATTATATTATATTATTAAATAATTATTAATTAATATGTATTTATTATTGTGAATATTTTATTTAAATAATAATAAATTAATTTATTATTATTAGGGGTAAATTACTTACACTTTTTTAAACATATATGAAATATAAATTTTTAGTATAGGCTAATCATTACCGCTGGAAAAGTTTGGATTCCAACCTTCATGTCATTACTATTATCTCGAATATACTTGATATATTAATATATATATATATATTATAATTTTATATATGAATATATTAGATTAATTCGTAATTATATATATTATATTATATATAAATATATATATATTATATATATATTTATATTATATATTATATATTAATATAATAATATATTATTATAATATATATATAATATATATATAGTATAATATGAATAGTATAGTAATAGATATATAGTACAAATGATAATTAAATTATTTATAAACTGATTATAATTTATTCTTAATACTTAATTTTACAGATTCCATAATAAATTTATCATTTAAATTTTTATTTTCGCTAAAAGTAATATTATATTAATTAATATATATAATATAATATATATATATTATATATATATATATAATATTATATATTTATATATATATATATATATTAATATATATATATAACTATATTTATTATATATATATTACTATTACTATATTATATATATATAGTTATAATATTATATATAATATATATTATATGATATATAATATATATATATTTTAAAAACAAAATACATATTAGTGGTGAGGTAGTGAGTATAAGAATTATTATAGCATTTCATCACGTAGGATGAGAATATACCACTAGCTGTTGTATTGCGTATCTTTTATTTTAAGCGAAATATAATACTCTGATAATCTTTTATCCACAAGCATCCCAACGTACCAAAATAAGTGATATGGTTCAAGTGACAGTTTTCGTAGAATTGCAATTAGAGTCAAGTCACTTCGATATAAGGGATTCAAATAAAGATAAATATGATTTCTGTCCACACTATATTTGCTTGTTCTTGCACTTCTAAGGAGAGGCTAGGCTATTAATATCTGTTTTTTAAATTAACAGAACGCGTATTTTTGAATTGTCGTAGCTAATTCGTATTAATTTAAATATATATAAAAACTACAGATATAGTAACAAAATATGCAGTTATATGTTTAGAGGAGGCTACAATAGGGTTTAAAACACGATATTACTTGAGAGAATAATTTCCTTGTTTAAGATTGAGAATAGTAAATTGTGTGAAACTTCGAGGTAATATAATAGTCTTCATGCAGGATATGGTCAGTTGGATCTCATCTCTGGTCAGAAGTGCTAGAATGTATACACTCGAACGCTAAATTTCGTAGAATAACGATGCAAGATCTTATCTCTCTCTTTCTCTCGTCTATAGCTATATATACATCTCTCATCCCAATAATTCTTGTCGAAGTAAATGCTCATATTAATAACAGCTATTATCACCTCTTACTTCTCTATATGATTTAATTTATATATATAATATTTATTAATATATTAGTATATATATATTATATAATATATATTAATAATATATATATATTATAAATATTAATTATAATAAATAATATATATATTATAATATATATAGTATTATATATTTATAATATATTATTATTATTTATATTATATAGTATAATTAATATATACTTATAATATATATATATATATAAATACATATTTGTTATATATTAATATAATATAATATATAAATATTATATTAAATAATATAATATAATAATATATATATATAATATATATACTATATATAATAATAATAATAATTATATATATTATAATATTATATAGTATTATATATATGAATAATATAATATATATATTATTAATTAAATATATATATATTATATATAGATATAAATAAGTTATATGCGTTATTTGATTTAAATAAACGTAAATCATACCCTATTCTAGTACGAATACATGCATAGATATTACAGTTGTCGGGGTCTCATAATCGGACTTACTAGAGTGAACGAATCGGGGAGGACTTCGTCCCTCTACTGTCCCCTCATCGTCACTCAGAAACCCCTAAATGGAAATATATGTTACGCTGTATAACCTTCGCCTTCAATTTTTAGGGCTTAAGCGATGGTCTATCTTCTCAATTCTAGTAAGGGTATGATTTTAATCATAAAAGACTTCTATATATATTCATATATATATAGTATAATATTCTTAATTAATATATATTATATATATAAATATAGTATATAATATATATATATAATAATATATAAAAAGATTAATAATATAGTTAATATATATAAAATTTAGTAATATAATATATATATATATAAATATATGTTAGTATATAATAAATTAAATATAATAATATATTATATATAATATATATATATTTTTAATATAGCTATAACATCTATATTAATATATATAATATATCTATTATAATAATTATATAATATGATAATATTATATAATATTAATATATATATATATTATAATATCTTTAATATCGTACATGAGCTCTATAGTATATTTTTATATTACCGTGCATCTCTTACATACATACATACATACTATATTAAAATATAGATAATTAATTTTAGATAATTAATTGTTATATTATTGTTTATATATTATATATATCTTTATATGGTTATTATTATTTAAAGTTCAGAATTCTATTTTTGAGAGAAAAATAAAAATAAGGATTAATTATTACGTAAAATTTATGAAATATATTTGTAAAAAATGATTAGTTTCTTATATGAGTTAGTTAACATATATCGTGCTATAAGCCGAACAGAACGAGTCAGATGAGTGTACTCTTTATTGTATATATTCATAAATATAATTTTAAATAAAATGCATTTTAGTTAATATATACGTAACTTATAACAAATAATTTTCATTTTTGAAAATTATTTTTATGTAAATTTTAGCTGAAAGCCAATTCACTCTTCCCGTGTTCAGAACAAACTATACTTATAAAGATGGGTAACACGAATATCCGATAACTTCGTTATCGGAAAAAACAATCGATCATCTGATAACATTACCTCAAACCGGAATATTTATATACTATATTAATATATATATATATATATATATAATATTCTATAATATATATATATATATATATATATATATATATATATATATATATATATAATAATAATATATTATATATATATATAATAATATATATTATATTTATATATAATATATAATATATATATCATATTTATATATCCAGTTACAATAAAATTATAAATTTAAGTTTGGAGAAAGTGTAAAAGATTATAAATATGAGAAAAATATTTAAAGAATAGGACGAACGAGATTAAAATGATGTTTCGGTCACTAAATTGGACGTTTTTAATCTAAAATAATTCCCTTAGCCTAAATTTCGCTATACTAAAAATGGATGAAAGACGGCAGCCCCGATGCTATTCCTTTGAATAATAAATTATGGGCATTTGTAAAGGGTATGGTCTTGTCAAGATGATACCCAAATATTGGTTCCTTAAAATAAGCTCTTGCTGGTGCTGTGAATTTTCGATTGAGGTCATGAGTGCTTCAATAGACCACTAGCCTGACAGACTTAAGGCTTGTGTTGAAAGAAAAAGCGGTCATTTTGAATTTTTTTTTTTTTTTAAAAATGCTTATCAAATTATATCGAATAAAATTTTAAATTGAATTACTTTTTTTGTGCTTATTTTTCATCACTCTTTGCTTGGTAGCAGTATTTTTGTGGGTACTTGTTGAGTAGTATATAATATAATATATATATAATATATATATTAAATATATATATATAGATATAATAGTATATATAATAATATATATAATATATATTTAATATAATTAGTAAATATATTTCTATTAATATATAGTATATACTATATATATATAATAATCGTAGTAAATATATATATTAAATTATATATTATATATATATAATAATAGTAAGTATATATATAATATATATCGTATATATATAATTAATAATATATCATATCTTAATATATATATATATATAAATAATAATGTATATATATACAGTTTATATATTATATAATATATATTAATATTAATAATTATATATATATGATATGATAAATTATAATTAATATAAATTATTAATATATATTAATATATCATATTTAAATATATAAATTATATATAGTATAAAATATATTTTCACTTAATATTTTATATATAAATATATTAATATAATAATATATATATATATAAACATATATATATAATAATTAATATATATATATAATATTATTAATAGTTATTAAAATATTATCATAGTATATATTATTTATATATATATATATATATTAATATAATAGATACTATATACCGGTAAATATAAATATATATTTATATATATTAAATATATAATAATATATATATATATTAATATTATTAAATATATGATTAATAATATATTATAAATATATAATATATATTAATTAATAATATAGTATATATAATATTAAATACTATATATATATTATAATATTAAGAATTAAATAACAGTATATGTATAATTAATATATTATATATTATATATAAATAATATATATTTAAATATAATATATATTATATATATAGATATATATAATATATATTATATATATTATTATATTATTATATACAATTATATATATATATATATAATATATATATATATATATATAATTATATTAACTATATATATATATATGACATATATATATATATATATATATATATATCTAACATACTATGTATTATTAATATTAATAATATTAGTAATGTATATTAATATATATATATTAATTAATATTATTAAAAATATAAATATAAATATTAATATATATAATATATATTATAAATAATATATATTAAATATTTAAAATAATATAAATAAAATATAAAATTTTATATTAATTATTATTATTATATATATATATTATATATTATAATATAATATAATAAATATTATATATATATAATTAAATATATATTTAATAATATAATAATATATTATATATAATATATATAATATTATATTATATTATATATATATATACTATATATTTATTATATATATATAATATATTATATAAATATAAATATATTATATACTATAATATAATTAATATATTTTATATAATATTTAACTAATAATATTTAGATATATATATAATATATATATATGTTATACTAAATACTAATATATAATATATATATATTATATTAAATATTATAAGTATATTAATATATTTCCCCAGACATTGGAGGGTAAGGTGCGTATCATTTGCAACAAATAACAAAAAAGTAGTAGAAAAATATTGCCCAAGACGAAAACACAGCTCAGCCATAACAGCTTACCTTGATACCTCTATAAGTGAAGAACTCGTCGAAGTCAGAATAATCATCACTATCATAGGGCCTTCAACGGGATGCGTACGGCCAATTTATAAAATTTTAAGCCCCGGACTTTCCTCCAAAAATAATATTTGGTTAACTATTATAACTCCTAAGATTTAAAGCCACAACCATAGCGCCATATATATAAACATAAAATCACTTACTAAACCGCATTACATATATCATCAATTTAATGTACGCTTCTCTCTGTGACTGTAACCATAATAATATAGTCACATTCCTCTCCTTCCATGATAAATATTGAATTACTTTTTTACTGACTTTCAATCCACTTTTTCTTGGGATCTCCCTACAGATCGATTCCCAGCACAACTCAATCCACTGTAATCACTTAATATATAGTATCGCGCTTAACTAACCGAATTATTCATTCATTATTACCTTTCCACCGACCATATAACCATCTCAATGTATTATATAGATTCATTTATCTACTCACTATATTCATTTACTTTCATTCTCTATAACGCACCTACAGCATACTCCTCAATCGTTATTTCTTACATTTTATTAAATTCTATTTATTAGCTCAACATCGTTTTTTGTAACCATAATGTCCGCATAAATAGAAAGCTAAACACCTTTGGATATACCTGTGCTTTTTATTAATAGAAAGTAGAACCGTACATTCTCAACTAGAACTATACATGTTAGACAATTTTAATTCACGGCTAACAACATATGACTATCACAATAAAATATAATTTATAAACCAATATACAGAACCTACTTTCTATAAATACGATTTAATATACAAGGAAACAGACAAACCGCAGTATTAATAGAGCAAATATTTATAACATATATGCCTTACTATTAAATTTTTATATATATTATTTTTTTTTTATTGAGTTATTTTATTAATTATTTATACTTAATTTATTATATATATAATATAATATATTATGATTATTATATACTTAATTATATTATTTAATTATTTATTATTTTCAATTATTAATTATTAACTTATTATAATTTTATTATATTAATTATATTATTAATTATTTAATATTTATTATATTATTTAATTAATTATTTAATTATTATTATAATTTATTTTTATTTTATTATAGTTAATATATATATTATTATTATATTATTTTATTTTTAATATAAATTATATTTATTATTATTTATTAAATTATTATTATTATTGATTATATTATATTACTATAATTATATAAGTAATTATTTACTGTTATTACGGAATTATATAATAAAAATTTATATTTTAATTAGTTATTTTTAATATAATTTGTTTACTGATAGTGCCTTTATTATTGTATTCCCATGACATTTACTGTATCATTATTATTATTATATTATGTTTATTATTATTATTATTATTTGGAAGAGATGTAAAATATTGTAAATTATTGTGACAAACTATAGACTTGCTATCAATATAACCATATGAAAACTTATAATATATATTAATATATAAACTAAATACTATTAATTTGATCTTGTTGTCCTGCAGACAAAAACCGTCACTTATTTGTAATTATTTTTATTTATCTCTCTATTTGATGTTATGAATAAATATAATTATTATATCATATATATTTTATTTATTAATATGATAATTAAATAAGGGAGATAAAAATTTTCTAATTATAAATTATCATTATTTATTGAAATCTATTTATTTAATGTTGTGATTAAAGGAAACATAGTTTGTTAAATTAGAGAATCATTCAACATAGGTCTTTATGATACACATATTCCTAATGCTTTTCTTAACCTGGCTGCATTAATGTTGTATTTCCTTTCATAGATTACGTCCTGGTGATATGTTCATTTAACTACAGATTTAGTTACTTTAAATCTGAGAACATACTCTTAAAGTTCGTTTAATTACAAATTTAGCTGCTTTAAATCAGAGAATGAGTATTTTAAGGTTATTCCATTCTCTAATTATCTTTTTTATAAATATTTTTAATATCCTCAATCTGAACATTTCTTTTGTGTTTAAATTAAACGTCTCGAAAGTCTGGATGTCTCTCAGTCCGTAGCACTAAAATTATAACAATGTCTCTTCACGAGTAATTGGAACACCTTCTATATACTACATAATTTAAGTTTGTAATGAATAATTATGCAAAGTGTTACATAAGCATATGGTAGATGCCTGATGTATTGCTCTGATAATGAATAATACTAAAAATTGTCCATCTTAACAAGTCTACTCAAATACAAATTAACTTATTATACTAATATCCTTACTAATCATCAATAATTAATAGATAATAATTAATATCATAATAATTAGCACTAATTAAGTAATAATAATAATATATAAAAATTAAAAATAATAACAAATAACAGTAATCATATCATAATAAAGTAATAATCAATAATAATAATATATACCTTAGAATAATTAATAATAAACAATAGTAATCATAAAATAATGAAATATCTAATAATAATAATCAATAATAATCAATAATAAAAAACAAAATAAATATAAATAATAATGATTAATATATAATAATAATAATAATATTAATAATCAATAATATATAAATATAATATAGATAATAATAACAATAAGTAATATCTAATCAGTATTATTTTAATAAATCGATATAAAAATATATAATAATAATAAATAAGAAAATAATAATAATAATAATAATAATTTCTATAATAATCATATAATAACAAATAATCAGAATAACATATCATAATAACAGTAAGAAAAACCATTGTTAATTCAATTTCTTGGATTTTTTCAGAATAGTTGTTAATGCATTTTTTACTCCTTTAATAACAGAGATATCCAATATATAGATTATATTATTTCACATTAAAAATAATGGATTAACATTATGTAAATTAGAAAATTCATTTCACTCTTATCTGATCCATGGGGCTTACTGATTTGCAGAACACAGGTGCTTGTCTCTCTCCTTTTCGACTCTCAACTTCTGCAGATACGAAAAATTGAGGCTATATAAATTTTTTATCTGAAAGAGCTACTGAGATACCCGTTATACATTATTGAGCATCAAATACGCAGATGTCTCCTTTCCAAGCAATAATCTTTGAATCTGAAATCGTCACATAATATTATAATTAAGAATATCGTGAATAATACGTAGTGACTGATATTAGACAGTCAAGAAATAGCTATATAGAAGTTTTACATACTCATAAATCTACCATAATCATGTTAATGTCCAAGTTCTCATCTAATTTAATTACGTAATTAATCGCAAATATTCATAAAGCTGATATTAATAAAATAATTAATCTACATATAAAAAATAGAATTAAGATCACTTGAGCACTAAATTGAAGTAAGTAATAAGATGTTCATGATAATCAAGATATGAAAAATTTATATACTGATTTATAATGATGTATAGTATAATAAATATATGAAGATCTGGAACACATAAAAATTATATATTATTGAAATAATATATAATTATAATAATAACAAATTATTATAATACTAATAATAAAGCTTATAATTATATAATAATAATAATTTAATAAATTAATTATTAAATAATAATAAGAATAAGTATTAGAAATAATATATATAATAATAAATTATATTAATAATAATTAAATAATAATAAAATATATAAATTAAATATTAATAATATTTAATAATATTAAATAATATAATAAAAATAATTAATAATATAAATAATGCAATAATAAGAATAATAATAAAAAATGAATAATAAATGTAAATATATAAATAATAAATAAATACCTTATAAATATAAAATATATATAGTTATATAATAATTAATCGTTCAATAAACTTTAGACTATATACTGACAATGATAAGATATATCCTAATATAATAATAATAAAATTAAATAAATATATAGTCCTGTTTATAAATATTAAATATAATTATAAATAATATTATAATTAATATAATAATAATAATGAAATATATAAATAAAAATAATATTAGAAATATTCTGATACTAACGAATAAATTTTAACATTATATAAATTTTTTTGAAATGAGATTATTCTAGAATATTTTCTGGTATGACAAATAATAATCTAATAATAATAACAAGCGTAATTAATAATATTATAAATTAATAATTAATATTATAAATTAATAATTAAATTAAATTAATTAATATAAATAATATAATTAAAATTTAAATAAATAATCTTTTCATATACTAATGTAATAAGTATAATTAACACATATCTTATACTAATGACATCACACTTATATCAATATTCGAATAGTATTCATTTATATATAAATAAATTATAATATAATTAATAAATTAATTATTGTATTATATAGATAAGATAATAATATAAATAATATTAATAATAAATATAATAACAATAATTATTAACAGAAATATAATTTTAAAACAACATAATAATAATATAATAATATATAAAATAAATAATAATATAATAATATAATATATAATAAATATAATTATTAACTTAATAATAATATATATAATAATAAATATGATTATATATATAAATATTATAATAAATATTATAATAATAATTAGACTACCAGTTCTAAGCTACGCTTCTAAACTTAATTATGTCAGATATCGTTTATTCCGAATTACTTAATGATAATTTCAATTTCACTCTTTTACTAAGTAATACTAATAATTAAATATAATTTAATATTAATAATTAAATTAAATAATATTATAATAACATAAAAATAATAAATAATTTTATAAGATTTGATGTAATAAATAATATATACGAATAACAATGTATTTATAATAATAAATTAATAATAAAAACCATATAATAATAAATTATAGTAATAATAATTAATTAATATGATAATAATAATATTAAATATTAATATTAATATAATTAATAAATATAATATAAATTATAATTAATAAGTAATAATATTATATTATTAAATATATATTATATAAATAAATAATTATTAATAATATAAATTTAATATAATAATAATAATAATAATTAAATCATAATTAACTGAAATAATTTAGCCCTAAGGGTTGTCATTTCAATTATGGTAATAATAACTGCAGACTATTTATAATAATAATTCAGTAAATATTATAAGATAAATAAAATATACTTTAATAAAATTATTACAAATATATATCTTTAAAATAATATTTATAAAGATAAAGATACATGCAGTATAAAATATTTATGACATATATATAAAATGTAAATTAAATACATATATATAATAATGTAAAATAATAATTATATAATAATTATAAATAATAAAATATAAGTATAATAATATAATAATAATACATATAATTATTAAAAATTATATATATATATATATAATTATTGATATAATAATAATATAAAGAATAATTATATATAAATAATATAATAAATAATAATTATATATTATATCATTAAATTATAAATAATATAAATATTATTAAATAATAATATAATTAATAGATTAATAATAATAATAATATATATAAATAATAATAATAATTAACATATATAATGTAATAATAATAATAATAATAATAATAATAATAAATAAACATGATTGCAACACTATATTAATGGGGTACACGCACAGATAATATCAGTTTTATATATAGATCAAATAAATAAATATACTAATATGATAATTATTTATAAAACAATTAGTATTATTATTCTGTTATACTCTATGCTTATTGCATCTAAAAAGAATTAAAAAACATTTTTTATAATATTTTATAATACTAATATCAAACACATATAATAGAGTATAACACATAAGCCAAAATCAGTTATATTGAATATATTCTATAATTAAATTATCCCTTTATATTAATAACATATTTTTAAAAATAAACATGATATTAAAATATATATTTTAAAGGTTTATTTTTGAAAATTAGCTGAATCAAAAATTAAATATATATTTAATATATAATTATATATATATATAATAAAATATATAAATGAATACAATTGTGTAACGGTTGAAATTAATAGTAATAGTAGCATACTGAGAGACAAATCACACAAACTTAATTCGAAATAAAATTTACGTGAGAGGATAATAATATATATAATAATATCGATATGTATGTCACATAGTATGATATTAATTATGGGACGATATTATTTGTTTTGAATTGCAGCACAAAAATTGAAGGTAAACGGCGTCGTAAATATATTAAAGAATAGTGGCAATAAAAAATATAAACATAAATAATAATTGATACGCTTCATCTCGAATAATACATACTAAAGAAGACAACTATTATTATAAAGATTCATTCTAAATCCTATTATCCAAATGAATCAACACAATCTATCCTAGTCAAGATAATATCCACATATGGATAAATCCAATCGACTACGGATAACTAATAAATATAATTACTAATAATTTAAAAAAAGCACTACACTAACCATAATAACTATTTCGCTACGCCTCTGCAATTGCATACTAGGAGAATCTAACAAACAGCCACACTAATGATTATTAAACCCAGCATAATACTAATAGTATGTATTATATTTAGGATAGAATCACTATATAGACATTGGATTGATACTGTTATATATATATAGTAGCTCAAAATGTTATTGAATTAATTGATTATAAGCCTATGTGACAATAGGATGTTAACAAAGAGGTAACCATTTGATCGCTCTGCCATGAAGATAAAGCGTTCACATTGAAAGGATGTGACCTAAAGGATCTTAATATTACGAAAGGTTCATTCAATAACCCGAACACCGAAGAAAATAGTGGATAGGAGATTGTGTCCTCCTCGGAAATTCACTTTAGCCTGGAGGTGTAGATGGAAGAGACAAAAAATTTAATAGAAGCTTCAGTCGGGAGAGAGGCACTCTCTGATGAAAATTAGACGACTGAAAGGAGTTAATGGTAGCTATAGACGTCATGAACAACGTAAATCTGAGTTTTCAGTAATTAAATTGATGTTCATATCTGATAGTAGGAGCCAGAGAATAAAGGGGTTCTCAACGTACAAGTGTAAATATAAAGGAATGTTGGAATTATAGTAAGAGAGACTTGTCAGAGTTATATTAAATGGAAACACCCTCTAGGAAAAGTATTAGGCAAACTGGTCAGTGACAATGGCAGCTATTTATCGTTAGAACAGATTGCCTTAATCATTCATTTCACCACGAACACATTCTGAATAGATGAGACGACAAAGCAATTAATCTTAATTTGACAATTTGTTTGTATCTGATACGTTCACTGCATCTTAATCTGCGAGTGTATAAAGAGATGAATAAATTATCTGTATTTGGCGATAAAGTGCAATAAAAACCAGTATGGATAGAATTATAGTTACAGCACTTCTATAGTAATGTCGATATTCATCTAACTGTAAAAGTACAGATAGTACATAAATATATTTCTAAGTTATGCATTTATAAATTTTTTTTCTTGCACAGTCTCTTTTATTATTAATTAATTTTATCTGCATATATTCGAGTTAATTAATTAAAAATATCATGTTTTTCTATTATTTTTGAGTTTTCAGTAATATATTTAATATAAATTAATATTATTAAATATAATATTATATATATTATATATTAATTATATATTAATTACTTATTATAATTTATTATTAATTATTATTAAGATATATTTATATAATTAATATTGTATATTATATATTAATTATTATATATATTATTTATATTAATTTATAATATGATATATAGTATATATTATATTATATATTTTATATTAAATTTTATTTTATATAAACCTTCTAAAATGTATAACTTTAATATTTTGAAGAATATATATAATATATAATATATCATAATATTATATTATATATAATGATATATATATATTTATATATATATTATATATATATATTAATTAAATATTATAATATATTTATATATATATTATTATTATATATATATATATATATTATAACCATTTTTATAAAAATTATTCTGTAAATGGATAGATTTAAATATACCCTAATGTGCCTGGAACTCTTTATGAGTACAAATAAATAAAATAAAATAAAATAAAAAGTTTTCAGAAAAATATTAAGAATATTAATATAGTTATGAGAAGTTAATTGGAGAGTAATTGAATTATATAATATTTTTAATGTATAAATTGTTTAAATATAATAAAATTAGTTACGGTTTGGGAATAAAAATAATTGTGGGTGCAATAATAAAAAAAGTAGGCTTGTTCAATTAAAAGACTCGATAGTTTTTGCAGTGAAGAACATTGGCACTAATGTTGTAATTTCAATGAATAAATAAATAGTGTATTGAAAACAAACGTATACAAATTTATTTATTTAAATCATTTTGAATCGAAATTAGAAAATTAAATTATAATAAATCAAAGTTATTATATATAAATAACGTTAATAATATATATATAAATATATATAAGATATATATATATCTACAAAATCTTATACATTATATAATATAATTAGTATTATTAGATAATATCTTGTTCTTCACTTTGATATTAATTATAATTTATATTAATTATTATACTAATATATATTAATATATTATTAATATATATTATATAATATATATATATATTAATATAATATATAGTATTATATATATATATAATATAATATAATAATAATAATTATATACCATATATCAATTATCTTAATACATGAATATAATAAATCTTTGTATAATATATAATTTAATATAATATATATTATATATAATATATATATTATATATAATATAATTATAATTATAATATATAATATATATATATAATATATTAATATATATAATATAATTAATATATATTATATATTAATATATATATATAATGAATAGATTAAATTTTTGATCTTATAAATGTATTTATAAATAAATAAATTGATCATTATTCTGAATAAACAAATTAATTATTAAATAGTTTATTAATGAATTAATATTATATATAATATATATATATATTTAATATTATCTAAGCCTACTACAGAAAGTATACAACTTGGTAAGAATATATATAATAAATAATTATTATATATATATATATATAGATATATTAATATATATATATATATATATATATATCTATATATTAATATAATATTATATAATATTATATATATATATATATATATAGTATATTAGTATATTATAATATTAATTATTATATATAATATATTATATATTAATATATATATTATAATATAATATTATAGTATCATATATATATAATATATATATTATAGTATATATAATAAACGAAAAAATCGATAAATAATGTTTAAGTATGAAATTAAAAATATTCCTCCGGTAAAAGATAAATATTTGCTTTCAAGCATTGGAAATGTGTGTTTAACGCTTGCTGTGTGATTGATGTGTATCGTTTTGTATGTGTTGTGTGTGTGTAGATGAAAGTCGCGACATTTACTCAACCTTGAAGTAATTATCACATTATCAAAGTCATTTTCAATTAAATTTTATTGATTATATATGAAAAGAGTGTGGTGAAGCCTTTAGACTTTAGAGAATAAGATTTAAATAATATTAATAGTAACTGGAACTTATTCTTCTACCCTCTATATTAAGATCACAGATTCAATAATTCTTAATAATTTGTCAATCTAACAATGTATAAATCCTGAAGTACTTGACATATTTTAAGTTAGTCGTAAAAATTAATATCTTAGTATGCATGCACACATGATTAATTCTTCTACTTATCCAATCAGTAAAATATGTCGATCCTCTCTTTGAGGAGTGCTGATTTAATGTCCAACACGATCAAGACTTACAAACATCTCAATTCCACTTAATCTCATCATCTGTTTACCGCTTATGATGACACAGACTTAATAACGACACAAACGTTTAGATGCACAAAACTCAGTAACAATACTCGTGTGTATTAATCTTTTTCACACCAGCTTTTCCAAACAATCCTCATCCTTTTCTCTCCACTTGTATGCTCGTGGCTACATATTTATGACTGCAGAATTATAGTAGGGACTCATTACTATGAGTTATCAAAAAAGTGCTTTCACAAACTTCTTCTATCATTTTCTACGGTTCGGGATACAAGAGCTTGTGACCCTAGCCACTATGTATTGTATAAAGCTGTCTGGTCATGCTACTTTATTAAATAAGCTTATAAAATATCAAAATCGCATTATTCTGTCGTCGGTACGCTAATTATCGCAATTCTTATATAAGTGCTCTGTTGTAAATCTACAGATCTACAGAATAAGTGATGTTATGGTGCTCAATTAATTTGTAATTAAAAATAGCTTTCAAACAACTCATTCCTTCAATTTACTTCTTCACTGTTAGCTCTGTGGCCTAGATATTGCGTAATGTTATATTTATTCTGATTTAGTTGTGTTGCTAAGATAGGAAATTAGGAAGAAGATATCTCTTTTTGACTTGTCTCAACTATAATCAAATAATTTCACTTTTTCTCTCTGCAAATAATGAATTCTCTGTTGAAACTCTATGTCTATTTACATCAATTTTGTGGTTCTTAGTATCTTTTATTGAAGCTTTTCAAAGCTATCTGCATCTTTTCGGCTCTGTTAGATCGTGACCCCCTAGATACTATAAGTTACTGATACGCCCCTCATTTACGTGTTATAACGCTTATATCCTAACAAGAGTGCTGATCCTTTTCTCTCTGTAAGCCTGTGAGCTACTAAGATTACTTAGAAAATGTTTATGCTCATTATTGTATATTTAAACATATGCTTATCCAAAACAATCGTCATATGACCTTTTACTTTCTGGCTAACCACAGCTACCCTAAGATATTGAATGTTAATTCATCATTCTTGTATTATACGACTTTCCAAAAATCCAATTATCTTAGCTTTCTCTCTGCAGCTCTGTGAATACTAATAACTGAAGATAATGATGCGAGTATGATAGCTCATCTACTATTATTAATAGGTAATTTACAACAAATCTCAATTACTCATATTTATACCTCTAAATAGACGCTCGTGACCTTAAATATGACTAGTTTATTCTCACCATAAACAATAATATATCCTTGTATATTAACTCTTTATCACAACAATCTCATATACTTTAATCATTCCTTTAATTTACTCTAATACTGTCACTATTTAGACCCCTATGATATTTAAATCAGTTATATGTACATCATTAATCATTTTATAAGCTTTACAAACAAATCTCTATTAATACCTTTTACTGACTTACTGATAAGCTACTGTAGAACCCTAGATATATAACTGTTATGCTAATTTAATACTATATATTTAGTATATACGGCGTTTCTACTCAATAACATACCTTCATCTACTATTTTATTCCCTCTTCTGTTAATACTCATGTGGTCACTACGATATATAATGAAATGTTGATTTTATATGATTGCTTGATATACAAACTAGCTTTACTCGATCAAATCATTACTCATACCTTTATTTTCTCTCTATGCAGCCTTATGTGATACTATATATAGATTATGATCGTTACTGATAGACTCTCATATATTAACTTTTATTAGGCTTTCAAACATCTTATCATCTTTATCCCTACATATAAGCTCTTGTGACCGCTTAGATATGACTGTTATGCTCATTACTTGTATTAAGGCTACCATTATTACGGTATTACTAAATCCATTAATTTTAAATTCTTCCTCCTAATATATTATCAAATGAATATATAGAATGGTTGCTCATTATTTATAATATGTATTAACCTGACTATTCATAAATACTATATTAGTAAGATACTACATTACTTTTTTCTCTTCTATGGATATTAGCTCTTTTGTAACACTTAATGATATTGACATAGCTATGCTCATAATATACTTAGTTATTAACGGTTTCCATAAACAAACTCATCTTTTTTTTTCTCTGTTAGCTTTGTGATCCTATTACTAGATATTGAAATTCGTATATATGTAATCATCGATTAATATTTATATATAAGTAACTGTTATGTTACCTCAAATCAAATCCTGCAGTATTATATTTCATCTCAATGTAAGCAGCTCAATAACGCTGAACCCCTAAGATATAGATTACTATATTGTCTGACTCATTTACTGTTTATTAAGGCTTTACTAAGAAATATTCTATCCATTTATTTCTTATCTGTAGCTCAGTTTGTAACCTAGATAATATTACACTATGAATTATGACTGGATTATATTATTACCATTATTGTAAAATAAATTCACGTTATTCCATAAATCATCTATCTCTTTTTTTCTGTATATCTTGTAGGCCCTATGAATATGATGCATTATAATATATTATCATTATACTTGTATTAAGGCTTTCCAAACAATCTCATCCTTTATTATTTCCCTCTGACGTACCTCTGTTACCACTAGAATATGATTCGGATTTGTACTCAATAATATTATATATTTTTAATATTAAGCTTTTCACCAAACAATTCCATTCAAATTTTATCACCGTAGCTCGTTAACCGACTAAGATATGATTGTTATATGTATATCATTTATGGTACTTGTATTAATCAATACATGAATATATGCTTTCAAACATCTCAGCCTTTTTCTCGTCTGAATAAGTAATCTGTAGGCCTATTAATATGAATGTTATTGCTCATCTACCTATTATTGTTATAAAATTTAATAAATCGCATTTATCTATAAACAATCATATCCTTTTTCCATCTCTGCAAGCTCTGTGACCCTTAAGATATGAATCGTTTAAGCGCATTTAACATTAATTTATTAAGGCTTATTCTACTCAAACAAGTTATTACTCATTGTACCTTATTATACTTGTATACCATCATATAGCTGAGTGACCCTAGATATTACTGTTATGACTACATAATTACTAAAATAATATGTACTATACAATACTTGAGCGTCGCAAATCTAATATCTCATTCTAATTCGCTTCTAGGGTGCTCTGTCACGGGGACCTTATCGACCAGGAAAATCTGAGGTAAAGCATCTGTATATGCCCTGCCATATTTACTCAAACAGCGCCAACCTGTATTAAAGCTTCCGATGTATACGCTCATGATCTCTTTAATTCTCGTTCTCTAATGCTTCGACCGCCTTCGGTAGAAAATCTACGTGACTCAACCTTGATATGGATGACTCGATCGAGTGATATTGGCACTAACATAAGCCAGTCCTATTCTCGTTAATGAGTGCTGTAGTTGGAGAGGCTGTCGCGAAATAGAGCATATCCTTTTCTCAACCTTCCTATCTCATGCCTGCGTAGAGGCGTTATATATTATATATATACTAGTTAATGAACTGATTAGCTCTTAACTTGGATTAACTAGTTTCCAATACAATTATTATCCCATACTTATTCTTCATATTTGATAGCTTATGTGGTCCACTAGAATTATTAGAATGTTATTACTCATTACTTTGTATTAGTCTTTTCCAAACAATCTCATCGCCTTTTTTCTCATCTGAAAGTATGTGATCCTAATCCTATTAAGATTATGATTCGTTATGTACTACATTATTACTTTTTATAATTAGGCTTATTCCAAACAATTACTCATTTCAACAATGTCGCTAAAACTATATAAACATCTAGTGGATGACGTTATGGCATTTATATACTTATATTTAACTTAAGACTAAGTACTTTATCCAAACAAATCTCATCCTTTTTCTCTCTGCAGGCTCTGTGACTATACGTAGATATTGACTGCTATATGGCTCATTACTTATTATTAATAGGCTCTTATATTCATAACAATTCAATCATCCTTTTACTTTACTGAGTTACTATTCTGTGACCTCTAGATATATGATCCGTATTAATGCTCATATAAGTTACTTATAATTTATTGATATGCTTCCTCAAAATCAATTTATTAGCAGTCCTTTAAATTTCCCCTGTATAGACTCTAAGTGACCTACAGAGATATGAACTGTATGTATGCTCAATTAATACATTTGATAATTAACTGCTTTCCAAACAATCTATCATTATACTTTTTCTCACTATTCATGTAGCTGCTGTGGATATTACCTATATAAGTATAACTAGATATTGAAATGTATTTGAAATGTATAACTTACATATTAACTGTTGATATAACCATGCTTATTCCGAACAATCTCATATCATCACTTTTTTCTCTCTGCATTAGCTACTATAGTCTTAACCGTAATACTTAATGATATGAACAATATGCTTATTGATCACTTCATTAATATGTATTGTAAAGGCTTTATCCTAAAACAAATCTCATATTACTCATTTTTTCTTACTCCTGTAGAGCTTCTGTGTACTCTAAAGAATTATATGATAATGTTTATGCTTAACTATATAACTTTTATTAAAGTGCTAAACTACGTTGGCTTAATTGATTTCTAGCTTATATCATTCATTGTTGCATCTGAGACCCTAGATTTAGATTGTATATGCATCAATATTATACTATTATGTGACTATTAAAAGGTAAAATTTTCAATGTGATAATAATACTTTTTCTATTCACTTTTATACACCTATTATATTAAGCTTTTCTCACTATGAAGATTTACGTATATATTAGCAATATATACTTTAACTGTAAATAGCATATATTAGTTTCAGGGCACTCACGACTTACTAATTGACCAATGCTGGGGTTTCTCTAATACCCTTGAATTTTCCCCTAGCCATTTCCTTCTCGTTCTTCACCTTTGATCCTTCTATCGTCGTGGCTGTATTCATACTATAAAATGCAAGTGTAGTCACGAGGTTCGATCCACCTATCTACGTAATACTAGCTAATAGGTATAGCAATTTTACTAAGAGAAGAGTGTTCTCTACACTACCTAGTCATAGTAAATATAGTTGATAGCATCTTATCTTATTTTAAGGCATACTTTATAATAAACTTCAAAAAAAAAAAAAAAAAAAAAATTTTCGAATTTTTTTTAGGTATCTTAGGTAGCATAGGATCTGTTATTTCCACAGGAATTTGTAAACATTGATATCTCTACGCTAAAGATAAACTTTAAACTAAGTTATATATAATCATATAAATGATTCGACCCTTCATAAATAAATCTTAATTTATTATATAAAACTATAAGCAATATATATATTAATAATATATATAATTAAATTATTATATAATAATTTATATATAATATATTATATATTAAGTTATATATATATAAATATAAATATATTATATTTAATCTATTAATAAAGATATTATAATATAATACTAATAGTATAGTATATAATTATAATATATATATAGTTTTATAATATAATTATATATATATAATATTATAATATATATATATATATAATATTATATTAATATAAAATAAAATATATATTAATATATACTATTATATATATATATAACCTATAGTATATAATTAATTAAATATATATATAATATTATATAACTATCTATATATATATAGTATAACTAATAAATTAAGCATTAACTAGTATAAACTAATAGTATATATAGTATAAATAGTATAGTATAATCAAGTTATCCGAAGATGATAATTTATAATAAGATCACAAGAGTAAAATTGCATAGTCTGTTAAAGTAGGTTAAGCAATTAAAGAATATTAGTCCAATCTAGGAAGGAGCTAAATAAATCTTAAGGAAACCCTATAAATATGACTTGTTGAATACATATAGTGTGCTAAGAATGGGGAGATACAAAAAGTAAAAAAAAAATAGATCTCTCTCTCGAACGGTTTCTTATCTTTTACACAGTCTCACCAAGAATCAATTGAACTTAGGGTGTGGAGGAATTTCTATAAGAAGTACTATTTTCAACAGTTTCTCAAGCAAAGACACAAAAATTGTATAAAAATTTTAGGACACGGAAAACAGCACAACCGGCAAACTTGTTGCTGGTGAAAAGAAATCCCCCGATAGGAAGTCTTTAGGAAACCAGACAGCAACTGGAGTTGAACGTATTAAACATCTAGCCACGATCAAGGGGCCAGCTGCATTATAAAAGAGAGCACCCGACTTCAATCAGCGTTTTGTTGCAAAAGAAGCATGTTTAAGTTTAAAAGAACAATAAAAGAAAATAATCTACCCACGAAATGATTTTAGTTTTTATATTTTTTTTATACGTATCTGATTTCATAGAATTAAATATTTAATATATTATAGCAAAGTCCTAAAGACAAATTAAAAGATAAAAGAATAGATAAAGAAACGAAGAAGAAAGATAGAGATAATAACGAAGAAGAAAAAGATATGGAAATAGATAAAGATGAAATAGATAAAGGAAAGTAGGACTAGTTGAGTGATGACTCTGATAGGATAAATTTATATAGGTGAGTTGTGGTATGTAAGAATAGTAACATTCACAAGGAAAATAAGAGGAATACTATAAATTAGTAGTAAAATAATAGAGAATCTGCCCATTGGTTAATACTATATAATATTATATATATATATATAATTATATATATATATTAATATATATATAGTATATCTATTATAATATATTAATATATATATATCATATATTTATATTATAATATATATATATTATATTTTTATTATATTTAAAATATATGAAATAATTGGAATCAGATAAGTATAAAAATAATTTTTAATTTTATGCATTATTTAATTTTTAAAATGTCAAATTTCGTATTCATAAAATTTGGTTTGTAAAATTATTTATTTTTGTTTGTTCGTAAAGCTATTATAATGGAAAATATTGGTAAGATTAATTTTAATAATATTTGCAGTATTATAGTAATTTTTAATTTAATCACTTATAACTGACATTGCAAAAGATTTTAGGTTAGTAAAAATTAAATATATAATCATTTTAAATAATAATATAATGTAAGTAATTATATAATTAATTTAATATAAAATAAATAATTATAATAATATTAAATATTATAAAATAATAATTAAGTATAAAAATAAAAGTAATAATACTTATGTGAGTATAAGAATACATTCCAAGTTTAAATTATATCGATTTACATATATATATATTAATATAAATTAAATAATTAATTAATAATTTAATGAAGTAATAAAAATATATATATAATATATAAATTAATAAAATATAAAATAAATAATATTTAATAAAATAAAAATTATATAATAATATTATAATTATAATAATAAATTATGTATTTATAATAAAAAAAGATTTTTAATATAAAGATTAAAATAAAAAATAAATTAAATTAATAATGATATATATCTATATAAAAATAATATAATTCATATTTAGAATAAAAAATAATAGAATTAAATTAAGTTAATATAAAAAAAAATAATGTTAGAAATTATATGAATAATAGGGGGTTACTATAATGATAATAATATAATTAATATATATTTTAATATTTATTCGGAAAAAATGTCTTTTAATTTTTCCAATACTTTAGTTAGATTTCAGAAAGAAAAATATTTTGAAAAATATAATCACTATAGGTTTTAAAAGGGCTGAAGACCCTTACATTTATTCACTCCCCTATTTAAAATGATGACATAGAATTCTAGAATTTCAGTAGTACCGTTTATTCAATATTCTATTATATAACCAAATGAATGGTAGCTTTGTTTATGTGCGTCTCTTAGAACAGATGTTATCTGTGTTTCAATGTGAATGGGTAGTCATTCTGTCAGAATGCTCAATTAGATTATTCAAACTCACTATTATAGTTTATTTGAAACAAATGTCAAGTTAAATCAAAACTTTCAGAATTGACTTCTTAGAAATGACTTCGAAACTATTGAAAATTGCTAATATAGATTGGATCCATTTGTATACAAATAATTAATTAAAATTATTTGTATCGATTTGTTTATTTTGTGCTACAGGTTGTCAATTTCTAACCAATTATTTTATTTAGAGATTTCAAAAGAAAAAATGTGAATATACTATTTATTTCTGCTCTAGTATGATAATATATATAAGCGACAAAGAATAATTTATTATTTCAGGCATATATGTAGTTATGGAAATGATACACATTTTATTATTTATTAAACCTAAGATTGTATATTTTAATATCTTATGTAAATATCTAATAAGTTTGGATTTGTTACTTGAATAATGCAATAGAATTTCAAATAAAAATTATTTATTTTTTTATTTTTAAAATTTTAATAAAATTTTATTATTGAATAATATATAATACAAAATATAAATTTAATATCAGTTAAATTAAAAAAGGAATGACATCATTGCTCAATTGTTTAGCACTCATTGAAATTGTAGACGATTTCCTCAGTGGAAATGAGTAGGAAAAACAAATACGTTATAATTGGGAAATATTGTATACAACGTTTTTACTAAATTTAAAAAAAAAAATGCGGTTTTAGAAATTGACATACTGGACGAGGTAAGAAAGAAGAACAGAGAGGGAAAATGGGGTGTCTTAGTGATTATAATGTGGTAAATACGTCGTGTATCCCAAGTATATAACTACTCTTTTCAATTTAAGAACGAATCATTTAATAGAGTAAGAAAAAATTTCTACGAAAGATTGTATTGAACAAGTTGATGCAAGAGACTACAATGGGTATATGGTGTCTTGAAATCACTTGAAAAATTCTGAAAAGAATGGTTAGTGAGTTTTTTTACTATTTTATTTGTCATTTTTTATATATATATATTAATATTTATGAATTTATCTAATTTTTTGTTTTATTGATTCAATTTAAAATCTTTTACATTGTTTTTTTTTGTGTTATTATTTTTTTTGTTTTATTGTTGTCTTAGTTAAAATCGGCTGAAAATTCCGTATATTTAAATGTTTTTGTTTTCTACATATCACGCATCTTACACGACGGAGGGAGGGATTTTAGACACAATGGGGTACATCGCAAGCAGCAAAAAATGAAGTCCTCAAGTAATAATAATATAATCAATATATAATAATAATAATAGATATATTAATAAAGATAATAATATAATATAATAATAATAGAATAATAATATAATAATAATAATAAATGATAATAATTAAATATATAATAATAATATATAATAATAATAAATAAAATAATATATATAATATATATAATTATATACATCTAATAATAATAATAATAATATAATTAATATACATAATAACTTGTTTTCGGCAAGTTTTTATGCTTTTAAATAATTCTTTATTCCTAAGAAAGGTAAGATACTTGACACAGACATACAACAGCAAAACCCGGATTTTGACAAGGCTTCAAGTATTGCAAAACATATATCATTACAGCGGGATTCCTTAAAACAAAAGAACAACAACCTTACTAACGAGGAGACAACACAGTTGTCGGAAGATTCTGAAGAAGAGAAACATTTAGAATGGTGAAGCAAATAAGGCATAGAAAAATCACAATTAGTATGAATAGACTTTGAGCAGTCACTCTTGTGTATCTGCTTTTCTTTTTCTACCTTAACATATAAAATGACTTTTGCAAATGACTGAATAATGACTAGCAATTTTTCTGACTTAAATTGAATCAACATTACATAGATTTCCTTTAAAACTAATACATATTGCTTGGATAAAAAATTATGTATACTAAAAAAATTCACGTTTTCAATGGGTGCATTGTGAATGTCTCTACCGCAACTTAGTCCTATTAAAAGAGATGTAATCCCAAGTATAATATCCCCCAAAATATCAACCAGCCAATTACAATAATTAGCAAAGGATTCGTCTTTAGATATTTTTACAAATAACTGAATTAAATGTAAAAATTGTTTGGGGATATTAATATCAAATTTCTCTGGTAGAATACTACATAATTTGTTGCATCCTGAGAGAAATAGTTTAAAAAGATAATGAGTAAATTTTTTAATCAACTTAAATTTATATGCACAATTTAAAATTTGTTCATCAATAAGTTTTGTGAGCATATGCGAACTTAAAGTTATAGAGTATTGAGCACATTTCCAAGAGGTTTCATCAAAAGCTAATGGGTCATATAAAGTATACTGAACCATTAACGAAAGGATAATATTAATTAAGTCTTCTAAAATTTTTAGTTCGTAACTTTTAACTTATGAATCAGCTTTATGTTAATTAGGAAAACAAAACTTAGCTCCCAAAACTACAACTATCCTGTTCAATTGCAATAGCTCAACCAAAAATCTTTCGAACAACTCAATCTCTATGAGGCTTTGTCAAATTTGTTCTTATAGTATTTTCATTAAATTTCTCAATAACAATCTATTCATCCTTGTTGAAGTCCTTCTGATAAATTTCACTTAACACAAAAGCCTTCTGCAAACAGTTCAACTTAATTTCATAATTTAATTATAATTTTTATATAATCAGTTATAATATATATTATATATATAACTATATACTAAATAAGTTATATTACTATATTACTATATTATATATATATATATATAATATAGTATATATATATAATGTGGGCAGCAGCAAATGATAGTTGTTTTCAATAGGTATTGCCTTAGTCTTTTGAAATTGATATTATGGTTTCCATGCTAGAACCTAAGGCCGACATCCAGTATCAAGGAGACTATCATTCAAGGTTTAGCAATTTCTCTGAAATGATTTTTTGTCAAATTGCTGTTTCACTTAGGAAACTCAAAGTTGTAAGAGCCTGAAAGCCTCCTAGAATATGACACATAACAACAGTCATCAACCTGTTGCTACCGTTCCCCCTAAGTTTTATGATATTGCTTTAAATCCAAGATAATGATGCTTGCAGATTTAAACTATTATATTATATATATATTATATATATATATAAAGTGGAATATATTTTATTTATAATTTTTTATCATATATGATATATATATAACATGACTATTATATATATATACAATATATTATATACATACTATTATATATATTATATATATACCTATATATATTACTATATATATATATATATATAGTATATATAATATATTAATATATTATATATATATAATATATATAATATATCAGGGGCCAGCTGTGTGACATGGTTGCACGAAGAGAGAAAAATCACACTTTTCCGTATTTATCGGATTCAGTACAAGTTTCAGGAAGAAATGATAATTGGGGTAACACGCTTATTTTTGATTGCAAAATAAATTTTCCTGATTAAATTTCAAACAACTTCCCATCTTCAAAAATTTCAAAAAACTTTTAAAAATTGAAAAAATTTTGGAAAATTTTGAATTTTGAAGTTAAATTAGTGGTTAAAAAAAAAAATTATATTTCCTATATTAAACACAAGGTTGTAGTTCCCCCACAAGTTATAACATGCTCTGAACTTATCGCAGCTGAATTAGGATATCTAATAGTAAACAAAAGATCGCTCCTGTGTCTCACCTCACTCAACGCAGCTCTTATGACCACCCCCTTACCTCACTACAACCAGGATTCATTCTCCTGCCAATCTACATGTGCCATCGCTCGTACTGCATCCCATGTCTAACTCGTGACGCACAAACGACCTAAAATTCTCCTGTAATCCTTCACCCTCGCGCTACATACGCTGCACTGAATGCAAGCAGGTATATAATTTATATATATATAATAAGTATATATATATATATATATATAATATATATATATATATTATATAATATATATATATAGAAAGTTAATAAATGCAGATATGAATAAGATTGAGTACTTTAATAACACAGTCTTATCTCTTTATAGATATGCCATCCTTATATATATATACTATACTTATATATATAGTTATTACTATACTGATATATATACTATATACGAACTATATTATTAACCTATTACTATATATATATAGTATATAATATATATATATATATATCATTATATGTATATTATATATATAATATATGATATAATAAATATATATAATAATATATTATATATATAGATAGTATAATATATATATATATTATTATCTTAGTATATATACTATAACTAACCCTCTGATTTGTACTTTCACATTGCTGTTGCAGAAGTTTCATGCGAAGAACCAAGTTGGCTCACTTCAGCGAATTTTCTAATTCGAGCAATCTGCAAACATCTCGGTTTGTTGTATATTTCATCCAATGTGGTCCCAAATCAATTCTGCTTCTATGAAATATTCAATACTTATAATAATCTATTAGATAAATTAATTTCAAATTGCGATGGTTCATTGCTCTTAACAAATGATAAATAAGTTCTTGAGTCAAATTACAATCTACTCCAATATCACATTAATAG
The DNA here is from genome assembly GCA_015478945.1 of Trachelipus rathkii. Taxonomy (NCBI): domain Eukaryota; kingdom Metazoa; phylum Arthropoda; class Malacostraca; order Isopoda; family Trachelipodidae; genus Trachelipus; species Trachelipus rathkii. The sequence goes on from JABUQX010003074.1 coordinate 50,486, forward strand.
ACATAAGCCCCGGTAATGCTCATTACCCCAAAAAAACCAACCATAATCCAAGACAAACCACCATACTGTACAACATTCCCAATTAAGGCTTTTAAAACCTGCAATCCCAAGTTGCCCAGTATTACCCGAAAAGCCCATTATACCAATTCTTAACTAGTTATATGACAATATATTATATGTATATCATTTCCAGTCCAGTTAGTTATTTTGACATTACTTTGAAACATTAGGAAATAGTAGCATTTTACAGATTCCGCCCTTCAAGGATATTTATTTACTTTAAGTTTATTACATTATACATATAATATATATATTAAACCTATCTAATACCTATCATCTATCTACCTAGTTACGGTAGCCACTACTCCTCTACCCTACCGTAAACACCCGCCCCTCATTACCTGATACTCTATACACCATTATCATATTATACTGAAGAATTCTCACGCATCTAAATATGATCACTACATACCTTATCCAATACTTGAGCGGACATCCTATATAATAAATAACTATATCTTATACCCTTATCAATGGAGTCAGTACTATACAGAGGGATATAAGTATGCTACTAATATACTTACTTAGTATACCGGAATATATTATATATATATTATATATAATTATATAGTTATATATATAACTGTACTATATTTTCCTTTGTTATATCTATTCCTTTTTTTTTTTTAGGCGGGAATCTCTAAAACATATTCATTAGTCTATAGAAATTACTGAACCAGAAAAGTATAAGTTTTCTCATAGTCGTTCTTGAAATTGGTCGCCTTACACGGTTCTTGTTGGGCCGCTTTATTCTATCTTTCATCTGTTGATCTGTTAGAGTCATTACTAAGCCACTTTGTCATTAAGAATAAAAATGTAAAAAACAATAAGGTTACATAAAAAATCTCGATCGGGCGTATTTTACTCTCAAGTTTGCTTAGTGAGAGAAACGATGAGATTCTTCCTAAACAAATAACAAACACTTAGTGTATCATTCGTTACTATTTCCTCCTTAAAACACAATTACAAATAAATGTTAACACATGTTGCGTCCTATAACACTAAGCGCGGTCCGTACTATAGCCAAGCTGAAGAAAGGTTTACGTCTAATCACCTGCTGAAAACGAGCAGTCTTCTAATGCTCGAAGCTGGTGCAAGGGAAAAGGCTTATTTTGGTAAGAGACGTGCTTAGTGAAGAAATCGGGAGAGGTGTGTTCTTTTTCGGAGCATCGAGATAGTGTTCTCTTAATTTCTTCGCTCGTGTATCCTCTGTAATCTTACAGCCTGGAGCTAATTCCTTTCTTTTTTTTTTTTTGTGGACACACCTTGAGGCAGTTTCGATTGCATTTGTGCACATAGGTTCTCTTCCTTTGTTCAAACTTACGCTTTAGCTGACTCCTGAGAAAGAAGCGGGGAGCAGATCGGGCTGTCTACGGCGTATGCGTTATCCGGGTTCTGTGCATTTATATATTCATTTATTTCTCATATGGTGGTGATAATGACGCTCCCATGCCTTAACAATAATAATAAGATGGACTCTCCGGTCGGTAGCGTCCGACGAGGGAGCTCGCGACGGACTCGGTATGGCCAACAGAAACAGACAAAGAGCGTGCCGGGGTTATAAAGGCAGGCGAATATTTCTGATTCCGCCGATTCGAGGATTACCGAACTTAACCTGCATCCCGGGTTTAGGAACAGCATGGTCGAGGTTTCACCGCAAATTTGTTCTTCGATTTGAGTCTGGCTGTACTTAACAGCAGAACCATCCGCAATCTTTCCGCGAAGAATGTGATCGTTACTTGTTCGCGGGGCCGAAATAAATCGAAAAATCTACTGCACTGGTAAGAAGCACACATGCTACTGGAAACATGAGCAAGGCAAAACGAGGACGGCTGCAACTCATCTCTAAGAGTTGCGAATCAAACAAATTCACTATCGTTTATCGTGGAGCCCTATCGACTCATCTCAGTACCGGCTAAGCCTTTTTTTGGAACGTGATGTGTACCCGCGCGCGCTTGATATTTAAACAGTAGTACTTGATCAATGAAAAAGGAGAACCGCCTCACACCTGTTCAACGGCTTTGTATCCTTCCCTCTCGCGTTCTCCTGACAGAGTTAACAACTTTCTGACAGTCGCGCACTGGTCTTATCGAGCGGCTCGAACCTCAGGATTGTTAGTACCCATAAGAACCGTGCCTCCCTTCTCACACAATCGGGGGAACGTAATCGGTTAATTACGTACGATAAAAGATCTTATCCTCAATTGGTATACATGCCTGCGAATTTGGATGCTTCACGACTGCCCGCCACAGCCATTCATCTTGCTTGCACGACAAGTCACTGTATCATGACATACTTGTCTAACCACACCAATCGGGAGACATTAGCATGATCCTTCGTGCGGCGCCAAGCAGTTGATACTGAACTGGACGATGTATATGCCAGCAGTGATACATACGTAGTGCACAAACAAACGTTACTCGTTCCTCTTTCGCGTGATATGACGGGATCGTATTGGAGAAAGGGCAGCCTTCCTCATTCATAACTACTTTGGGATCAGCGATAGCCATAATGGACATATCACCACCCCTAATCCTTTACTACAAAGTCTACCGGAGAAGTTTTTGGGCGAGGTACGCTTGGTTACACAGTCTGTCTCCCTCTAGCAATTCCTAACGACATATGTCTTTCACTGGCCGCCCTGTTGCTCCGGGTATGCAACCGAGCGCTACATTTTTATGAGAAGCTTTACTGGATGTGCAGTGAGTGAATTTCTGGGGCTTCTTATCATTCTCGTTATCTATACATGCCTGATTGTTCCGTGGTGAAAGTAGAGCATGCAGTCGCCCACTGCGTCGCCGTGGCACCTAACTCTAACTTTCGCGGATACACATAACTGATAATGATGCTCTGTTGGGTGCTGTAGGGGTGTGATAGAATTGTCTTTTAATCTAAAGAATGTGTCGGCGGTGCATGGTCAGATCCTTTACCAGCCGTCCGGCCATCACTTGCAGAGAGTCCCTATGTGCCGGTCGGGGGAGCGGGCACGGCTGGTTGGGCGAGCGACTGACAACATGAGGTAAGTTGAAGCAAGGATCAATACTTGAGAGATAGGTCTGGCGAGGTGGTCGATCTCGGAAAAAAGGTCAAGTATAACACCGCGGGGAGATTAACATTGGCTACGACTCAACACAGATGGGACTGAATCCTATCGCAATCGACAATAACGCAATCCATCAAACGAAATCAGCTTTCGAACAACGGGCCTGTTATAGAGTGGATCCGGCCATCATACACCCTGGGGAACAACCCCGTGTAATGATGAGAACAGAGGAGCAAAAAATCACCGAGCCAACTCCTCAGCCATCCTCCTTTATCCTTTCGTTAAAGTTCGCTTCCTCAACTCTGCTGTTTCCCGATCACTTACTCTAATTATTCTGTTATTCGCCGTATCTATACTTCTTCAATTCATTCGCAGAGAAAACATTTCGGTCCGCGCACTTCGCGAGTGCTGCTAGGCAAGGTCGGAACTGCAGTTCGGAGACTTTTTTGATTTCTCATTTCCAACATTTTACACTCCTCTTCTTTGGAAAAGGCGTCCACTCGGAATTCAATAACTAGCTCTATTAAAATGCCACGATATTCTCCCCAATGTTCCATTCATACTACTTTCGTGCATGTGCCCCCAGGCCTTATATCGTACATCCGATACATGATCATTTATCTCTGGAAAGGTCCAATGGTGGCATGTTGTTGTGCATATTACACATTTTTTTTTTTCAACCATGGTCTTGTCAAACAAAATTTAGCAGGAAACTTCTCAGAGCCTGTTATTTTCATGAATTTGTTTTTTTAAAAAAGGAATATATAAATCGTTAAATTAAATAATAAGAGAGCCCTTAATATTCAAATAGTCACCAATTTGTAGCTTAATGACCACGTTTTGAAGCTCCATGAAAGTATCTGACAAAGAGCAACTTTCGCAAATTCATCAATCTTGGAAGGCTTCTGGGACAGGTATTTAATTTGCTGCTTTCAAACAAACAGACAACATTTTCAAGTTGAATTAGGTCCATCCCATGGGATACTTGGTCAACTTTAATGAGGCTCAACAGCGGAACCCCCAAGCCCCTTGCTTTGAGATTCCCTAAAAGATTCTCAGGCTCGGTGTGGTAACGGAAGCTGAGAGTAAGATCAACGAGTGGTTTATAGACCAGTAGTATAGTCGTCAAACCTAAATAGTTATATCCATCTTGACTTCTTTGTTGCAATTTTATTTTAAGCCTAATCAGAACTTAGATATATAATATTTTATATATATAATATCATATTTAGATATTATATATTTATATATATAGAGTATATGATATTATATATATATATTATTATATATATTTATATATATTATATATATATATATACTATTTTAAATTTGTTAAATTATAATAATGCCTAATTAAAAACTTCATATATAAAAATGTAATAAATAAAATTGCTAAAGCTTTGTTTAACACCAGAACAATATAAATTATCAGGGGAGTAACCAGAAAGTCAACTTATTTCTTTGATAAAATAACATGAACGTTGGACACAAATTTTAGTTAACCATATATTTAATTACACTGCTTTTAATTTTAAAATATTATTTGATTTTTTTTATTTTTCACCCCAAATGGATCTTATGATATGTAGGCTATATCAAAATTATACCACATTAGGGGATAAAGATTAGAACAATTAGAAATATTAAACATATACAAGGCTATAGCTGGCAAACTGCTTGATACGTTCGAATTCTCAAAAATCATGAATGGAATAGAAGAAGCCTTGGTAAGAACATCTTTACACATGATTATGTCAGCTCCTTGTTGACCCAAAATAGTTGACATCATTAGCTGTCGTGAAGCAAAATAATCTACAATGGGCCACAATTGAACAATACGAGAATCTGTAAAAGTTTTTGAATACTCTAATGATAGATGGTGAAAAACTGCGTCCTCTAACTCCTCAATTTCAACTAAATTTTCTTCCACGTTCGATGACCCTGACATGTCAATAGCAATATTTACAAGAAAACTTTTTACCTCGCTCCCTTTATCGCTTGACAAAAATAAAGCCTTTTCAACTTCTCTTTTTCTGTCACCATAGGTTATTTCTGGAACCAGTAACCCTGCTATTTTGGACAATTTTTTAAATGCTCTAGCAGAATCTTTATTTGTAAATGGCAAAGGGCATCCCAGATTATTTCTAACTTCGGGAATCAATTGATGAAGAGGACTACAGTGAGCAGAAAAAGCCAGCTTCAACTGATCAACAACATGCTGCATTTCCGGCGAAATTAGATTATTCCAAGATGTTGGAATTTGATCAAGTAGATTGTCTTGTAAATTTTTCCAGTGGAAAACCAACTTCGGGAAGAAAGTGTGAAAGTCATCTTTGGATACACTCTGGTCACAAAGCTTTCGAAGTCTTCTATTCCATTCTAGAGCTTTTCTTAGTCTGAAATACTCATCATCATTTAAAGAAATTACAGTGTCTTCTGATAATAATAGTATTAAGTTTGTAATCATTTTAATAAGAGTAGAAAGATATTTCAGAGAAGGATGGTACATTTGCTTTTCTCCTATCACTCCTTTACTGATACCCACAGAGAGCTCAAAAACGGACTTTTCAGCACACTTATTTCTCAATTTTTTCGTATTTAACTTATCAAGACTGAGAAATATATTAGTCCAAAGGCCTATTTGAGCCTTATTTGCTAATGAAATTATATTTTCATCATCAGTATGCATAATTTTCGACTTCAGCAAAGTTTTATTAAATCTTGGATCTGATGGTAATTCAGAATCTACAAAATCTTCCAACATCTGAAATGCAACAGAGGGCTTTTGAGATAGATGAGAGGCAAGTTTGACTAAGGCTTTCGATTTATCACTATGAAAATGATCCAAAAATATTGTAAATGCTGTCCAATATTTTAGAGGAATGTTAGCAAAGCTGAGGAAGAGCGCTATTCCCTGATTAATCTTATGAGGAAGACACTCTGGAAGAGAATCTGGGAATTGAAGGCTAGGTAGTTTATGTTTAGCAGAAACCATGGCAACCAAAGCAGCTAACTGGAGAGGTAATCCTAAAACAGCTGAAGTTTGCAATGCCTTACTATTTAGTGAAAACATGTTCATTAGGGGAAATTTTTTTTGGTTAGAATTAACTAAAAACTTCTTTAAACTCTGTATAGAAGATCGAATAAATTTTTCCACCTTTAATCTTTGTCCAGCTTTACCGAAATTTCTGGAAAGAGAATATTGTCGGCGATAAAATTTTTAAAATATAAAGTTAAGGACTAAGCTAGGTTTGAAATTACAAAATCACAAATAAATCATTTCTTAATATAAATATAATATTAAGATTACAGGTAATTTATTGTCTTACCTCATAAACCCAACATTCAGACTAAGGGTCAGTAATCTCCAGTTCGCCTTCGTCTAAAAGGGGAAGGTACCCCTATATAGATCCTTAGCGACTTGAAAATTCACCTGTGATCAGTTTAATATACCAATAGAGCATATACCAAGTTTCAAAAAGCGATAGCTCTAATACGTTTTTGAAGAAAAGGGTAGGCGCCCAAAATGCTACAATACTACTATCCTGAAACCAAGCAGCAAAGTGGTGGATGGCAACAAAAAAAATTTTCCTCGTCCGAAGAAAGCAAGTATGAGCAAGACATCATTCCACACACTGATTATGTTTTTTTTTTTTCGCATCGGTTGTCATTGTGCTCAACAAGGAATTTTAGTATCACCTTAATAGATAGACATACTGAGTATATAATTACTACTAGTCTATTTTATACAATAAATATGTCTTTAAGGCAAACCGCACCTCGAAGTTATTATTCGGCACGTGTATCTCAGCGTACAATGCAGAGATACGTTGCATTACATATTTGAAAGTGTTTTTGCACATATATTACAGATGTATATTTCAATTCAATATTTGTACCCGTTCAGATTCCATACTCCTTACACACATTTCGTGTGCTCTTCAATGATATTATTCGTGAACTTTACTATGAGAGCGAAATGCGAAAATAAATCACTAACACATATGTTGCAAGTCCTCCAATGCAAAAGTCCAACAGCACAATTTCTTCTTGCGATGATTTTTACTAGACTCTTTTTCTAATTCGCTAATGTAATTGTGAGAATAATAGAAAAAATTGTGTGCAGGAGGCGTCTCATTCAGTCAAATGTGAAGGATTACGGGGACCTATATGAGATAGACAAAAACTTATCCTTGTTATATCACCGGCTCGGATTTAGGATGACTTAAACTACTTCACAGAATTTGAAAGAATGATTTCTTGGGGTACAGCTATGCCATACTACGTGGACAAAGTAAACGTTAGAGTGAACTCTGGCGTCAGTGTAACTGGCTTCTCTATAAGGTGTATTCAAACAAACATCTGGTGAAAACAAGTGACGATGATAGACTTGTACTATGATCTAGGCTAATATGTTCTAAATATCATCAAATATATAAAATTATGGTTGATCAAATCTCAGATACAAAATATCTCATTATAACTATTTCTGTGGAGTGTATATCTCGTGCATTATACGAATAAAATTTACTAGTATCGAATTAGGTAGATTTTTCAAAACACATCAACGGTTGAGTTTCAATTATTTATTTGACATGTGTTATATTTTAGTACGATATATAGAGCAGGGAATACATAATGACAACAATTGTAATAACAGTAATTATATTAGATCAGTACAGTCAATAATAGAATGCAGAGTTTACATTATATTATACTGATGCAAAATATTAATGAATATTACGAAAAAGACAACTCTTTTTACACGAATAGCTTCTTTGTTTATGCTTATCGTAATTAGTAAAATAAATGGGTATTTCTGCATTGATTTTATTTAGTTTGTCAGGATCATTGTTGACATAGGCCGCATTTCAGTCTCTCGGCATGCGTAAGCCGCAATTACTTATGCTGGGAACGATTCTGGCTGCTAGCTCCTAATAGTTATACCCTATTTGGGCATAACACGGTGCCTATATCTTTCCCGGTCCCATCTTGGCACTTTCATTCTACTACGCGGCCTGAGCCGTCTCCATATTTTCGGCCTCGGGTTCAGCCATCAGCATTTCGGCACTTCTCTTTGTGCCAGGGTGGGTAAAAATTTGTGAGGCTGGTGGAATTGTGGGCGGAGGGGATTCTATTTACTTTCTTTTTCTGCAATTTATGATATCTTTAAATTAGTTTCCATATTTAAACATAAACCGAAAAGCAGTTTTCAATGGGATTTAGGAACGGAGAATTATGTGGCGTGAGATTCCTTTGTATATTAGGAGGTGGTTAGTCATGAGTTCTGTTTAATGCGATATTTTCAAAGTACATATCTGTTGGAAACTTTTAGGAGTGTTGTCTAAATTTGGTCTTACTTTATTAGATCTATTATTAATATATTTCCCACCTATAAGCGTAGGACTATAACCACACTGCGTCTGAACAGGATAAATATTGGTCGTAACAGGAAAAATTAGGTTCGACAGAAATACATATAATACAATAGTTCCTACTTGTCCAATTAATCGTCGATATATAACTTTCTCATAGGTATTAAGAATGTAGTTTCAGGAACAAAATTATTTCATGTTAACTTACGTTATTTTACTCAATAACGTTTCAACTACACTTTAATCAACCCATGCCAATATTAGCATATCGACACATGTCAATTCGTAATTATTATATTTTATAACGATTATTATTTTATAATATATATATAATATATATAATAATAATATATTATATTATATATTTAATATTCATATATTATATATATATAATTAATTGTTAATATTTAATTATATATATATTATATTATATATTATATATTAATAATATATATATTAATTAATATATACTGTTGGTATTGGTGTGTTGTGTGTTTACGTATTTGGAATCAGCATAAAAAGCATATATATGATAATATATATAGGGGGATATATCTGCTTTCGACTGCGATGGCACTAAACGCGGCTGTTCTCTCACTCTCTAAAACACTTGAATCCGATAGATCGGGCTGTTGTATACTCATGAAAACGTTTGTGTTCTTCCGTATACTAGCTTGATCTATCAAAACCTCCTTTCTCGTCTTCATTCCATTTCGAATATAATATTGGCCGAGCAAAACATTCTTCTACATTTATTACACTATTTGTCACGTCTAAGTTATAATTTCAGAAAGGTTCTGTGACTTCGCTTCTCGCTTTTAATATGTTTTGTTCGGAATATACTTTGATAGGCATATACTGGCTTTCTGCTCGCCTAAATCCTTCATCTAAGTGTCAGAATGCTTGTAGAATGGGTGTCATTCTCATTTTCTGAGGTGGCACTTTCCACCCGACAGTTGTATTCTGCCTTACGTCAACGGCGATTCACTATACTCTGTTTGTAACAGATGGCGACTTCTGGGACAATTCTTTCCTAACCTTCCTCTAACTCCTTTCTCCGTTCTTGAGAGATGAATCCTACTAGCTGAATCATTTTGGGGCTGAGATCGACTTATCTTTGAGCCTGGGGTGCTCTATCGGAGCGCACTTTTTGCTTGAGATTTAGATTAGTTGTGGATTTTAGGATGAACCGGGATTATATGCGATCTTCGGATTGGGCATTCAACGCTCATTAGTCGCATGGAATATTATTGTGAGGGGGATACAGCATATTGCTGACGTGTTAGAGGTGTACCCGCTCGGAAATCCCTTTCTATTCAGAAATACTAATTTATTTACTGCATAATTGTTCTTACAATTATCGGCATAGGCTACTAATCGAAAAAGGTGTATATAATATTTCCCTCTATAGTGGTTAGGTAAAGGCCATAGCTCTACATATATATAATATATATTTGTCCAACTCCTTAATTTTTCATCTACGTAAAAAAGGGGGAAGCTATGGGACTCTTCAGTTCCTTTTTTGTAACTTGCGATATCAAGGACCCTCTCATAGGTATAGGACTTAAGCTGCGGGTCACCTTGGGAATTACTTATCTAAGATTATTTATGAATACACCTTCTTTAACTTCACTTTCTTAGTACCATGCTAGGAATCTATCACACTATTCTCATTCTATTATCCGTGATTCTCTGCTCAAGCAGCACTGTATAACGTATATGCTTTTACGGTACGTTATCTAAACTGAAGTCTAGACTGGCGATATTCTACTATTATCCTATTTATTACTCCGTGAATTTATATGTTATCATATTTATATATACTCAGTATTTAGCTTAGTGAACACGCTACGTTAGTTATATTATGGGAGCTACTTGCCGTAGTTGGTTGTGCAGGCATTTGACAATATCCGCATAATAAACATTTTTGACCGGGGCCTTAATTGAGCATCGCGTCTAAGCTTAGCTATTACTCTAATCAAAGCTACTTGCCGCCGTTCCTTGGATTTTCACTCCTACTCTTTTATGACTTTATAATTATTTTTTATCTAAGCTATTAGCTTTCTAATGATCGCTCCTCACTAATTATTATTTACGGCTTAGTGCACCGAGTATTGATGTTGTGTGTGTGAGGTTGGAGTGCGACCTTTTCTTACTTCTTTTTTTTCTATTTCTGGTCAATAAAGTGGTGGTGTGGTAAAACAATGCGCCCGCTCAGCCGGTCGGTTCTTTCTCCTACTTCATTTTATTCTATTTGCTCAGCTATATCTTTCTATAGATTTGAGAACTCTGTGCAAAATGTTAACTGCATTCGATATCACACCCTCGGCACTCTCGATCTTCTCTTGGCATCTAGATGAGGACCAGATCAGATATAACTATCATGTCGGGATTGTACTGCGATCCCTCTTGACAACTTTCCGGGCACCTTCATTCAATGCAACACATATAGGTAATATCAAGCTCACACAGACTATTATTTATGACGTGTATATCTTAGTCTTTGATGGAAGAAAAGAAACTAATAGGAATTGCTACTCTCAGGATCCTTAACTTTTGCATATCTAACTATCTCGTCGAGCTGGACTAGAATTCTCAGTCTGCGGATACGTATTTTCCAGGGATTGGGGGTCGGTCTCAACCTTGTGAAGCTATATAATTGTTTTTGAAAAATAACTTCAAGACTTTTGTTTGCAGAAATCGACCAACGTCGTAATAATAATACTCGTCTTCCGTCTAAAATTTTTTTAGAAAGTGTCTCGAAAAGCGCCGGAGGTCTCTCTCGTTTCGGGTCTTATCGCTCATTCGGTACTCGCAGATCGAAAATTTAATAATATGATAAACTCATATTACCTATTACGGGGCCTTAAACATACAAAAAAATAGGTTCTATTTGGTAATACCCTCTACTTCACATATAACTGGTAGTTTTTGCTAGGTAGGCGGCTACTTATCATTTAAGGAAACTATGAGGAGTTATTTCTGTTTTAAGATATAACTGCGAGATACTTTATTTTTCTTCTTTCATCTAAGTTAAACGTTTAAGTTTCTAACAATGGTCTCATCCGCCTTGCATGGAGTTACTGTTTCTCATATCGCTGAGTGGTAGTACCTCCGGCAGCGACAGGTGTTTATACGTAATAGGAGTGAAATCATTAACCACTTACTCAACTAGTGATACCTATCACTATATTATCCTTTGTACGATCGACCTAACTAGTTATGAAATTCGTATATTGGTGGTGCCTCATTAGTCTTTTGTGCGCTCATCCCATGTTTTGTTGAGTAGATATTAGGTAAACTTTTTTCCATGTCTTAGTTTTCGCTGTCTAGATCATTTAGTGAGGGTCATCTAAACATTTTGTTTTTTATATTCAGCACTTGCAATATACTTTCCATAGTTTTCTTGCTCTGAGAGAGAGATATATTTTCTCTCCATTTATTTACTTTTGTGTTAATTCACATAGCTACAAATTAGAGCACTTATAGAAAATTAATTCACCTTTCTATATATAATATTCATAATATATCGTGTTCACTTGTTACAGTCAGAGATAGTCTTCACACTAACTACCACAGGTTACATTTTGACGCTTAGGCGTGTTTGATAAATTTTGGGCAAGTTGTTGAGTTCAATTCGGCCTGACACCTCATCGGCATAGCGTTGCTGTTGAATTAAACGAGGTGGCTTCTGCCGGTGAGGTGTGCCTCCGCGCTTCGTGACCAAAGATTGGAGAATTATAATAATAATTAGATTACCGCTATATATATGATAATATATAATAATATTTATATATCATCTTAAGTCATAATTATAATAGCTTTTCAAAAGCTGCACCCAAAAGAATAATTAATGGCCAACTGCGAATTATATATATTAAGAAATAATTTAATAATTATTCAACACAAAAAATAGTAAATAAAATTAATTATCATTCTCACCCCCATAAGAATATTAATAATGTAATGCTTAGCCTATATCCTCATAATGAAATAATTATTAATATGTTTATCCTCCCAAGAAATTTAAATTTTTAATTAGCATAAAACATAATATTTGACAATAATATTTTATATATATTATATTAATATTATTTAATTTATATATATTATTATAAATATATTATATATTAATATATATATTATTATTTATATATATATTATAATATATATTATTAAATATATATATATATATATTATTAATATTCATATATTAATATTTATATAATATAATAATTATATATTATATATATTTAATATATATTATATATAATATATATTAATATATTTATATAAATATAAATGTATATTAATATTATATATATTTAATATATATATATTAATATATATATATTATATATATATATAAGTTAATTATTAATATATAATATATATATATTAATATATATTTATTATATAATTATATATATTTAATCTATTAATATATATATATTATATATTATATATATATTATTAATATATATATATTATATTGACTTGATTTTATTAATTTATTAATAATCAAATTTTCTGAATGCAAAAATAAGTATTATATAATGAGCATTTATTGAGAAATATTATATAGTATATATATATTATGTTATAGTTATATTTATGTCAATTAATAGACGGAGAAAAATAAGAAAATTTTAAAATTATATATAATATATATATTATTAATTAAATATATATTATATATTATATAATTATATAATTTAATTATATATAACTTATTTAATATTATTATATATATATTATGATTTAATTTATATATTATTAATAATATTATATTATATTATATATTATATTTTATTATTATATATATCATTATATTAATATATATTTATATATATTATTATATTATTAATTAATATATTATAATTATTATTTATATGGTGCTTATTTATAATGATTTTAGGTTTGTAAGTACATAGGTAGTCTTTAAATATATTATTAGTCACAAAAATAATCTAAAAGATGGTTAAAACTCCATTCCGGTCATTTATTCCGCAATTTTCACGGGTTCAATTCTTTCTCAGTTGCGTAAATTACATCTACATTAATTTTATGGATCGCTCAGACCACTTTACCGGGCAGCCTAACCTAAACCCCGGGTAATTACCTAATCCTACTTAACGGTAATACTTCACCTTAAATCCCTTCATCATTCCTATGATTACCGGGGGCAATACTTACACGGCATTTCACAGGACTTAAATTTACGCTATACCTCCACGCAAAGTATTTTTCAAAACGATTTAATTAGACCTATTCATTGGTGATAATGTTCCTACTCAATACTTTTAAATTTTTAATTATATTATATATATATTATATTTATATTATATATTTTATTATATTATATTATTATATTACATTAATTCACAATATATATATATATATATTATATATATTAATATTATTTTAATTATAATATATATTAATATATATTATATATATAATATATTAATATATATATAATATATTATATTTAATTATATTTATTTATATTAATAATTATAAGTTATCTATATATTACTACTCATATTATATATATATGGTAGTCCTATGTTAATTTGGTGATCTTCAGTATATATTGTCAGACTGGTTTTAGATTCATTTCCACTTAATCCGGATTGTCTTTTACTTCATTTACATTTCTACGGGCAATCTAGTTCATACAATAATGGGCTCATTTGAGTGGCAGTTACAAATAATATGAGATAGTTTGTACTTTTTAATGACTAATCATTATTTATAGAGATCATATCATATTAACTAACTCAAACCTTACTCTACTCACATGTATATATAGTTGGAAGAAAGTTTCTTCCACCGTATCACCTGCAGCTAAGTTATTAGCTCCATTGGATTACAGATGTGTTGAATTATCAATACTACGTATTATCAATTATTTTAAACTGAACATCAATCTGTAAGCTAATCTGGATGGCATTATTATTATTATGTAAAAACTAGGTGTATATGATTCTCTCAATACTAATGACCCGCCTTAGTAGGTATGATGACAATCTCATTTTGCTTTGTTGCATGATGATAAGCGCCTTATTGATTCGTATGGTTGGATGTAGATTACACAAACATAGATATATATCTGTGCAGACGATAATCGCATTTTCTTAGGGCAGAGTATAAATTACTATGCTTACCCTACTGCTTAGTCAGAGTATAATTGGCCGTCTGTCACTTAGGTTGCCCGATAATCAACCTCAGAATAGCAGGTCCTAGTCGAGAAACGATGAGATCACATACCTCGAATAAGAATATTTTTGATCATAAATATATTCAGTGTTTGCTGTAGTATTAGGGGATGGCCATGGAAGGTTGAGATTGATTATAACTATTGCAGTGGAATGAGGTGATGGTTAGTAATCCATAATAAACTATCGAACACTAAACAAAACCTGCACGTGACTTGCTGAAGGGCACGAGAGTGGAATACGAGAAAGTATTCCGGAATTCTCTCTCCGTGGCATCCCAAAGGTATCAAATGAAGGGAGCGGCGGTAATTTCCTTGTGCGCTGGATCGGGGTGTACCTTCAAGAAAATTTTAACTCTCGGGAGGGAGAAAACGTCTCCAATCAGTAGTATCAGGTGAAGATTTTCGCTCAGGTTGAAGGTCCGACACCGCTCTGGGACAAAGGTGTATTGAGACGGGTAGAAATCGATGTGTGTCTTGGAACGTTTCGTTCTTCAGGTTCCCAGACCATTTTTCGCTTATTTGGGTGTTCGCTCATCACAGAAGACAAATGTTAGAGTTTTAGTCCCCTCTTATTTCCGCAAATATTATCAAACATAACTCAGGACTCCCATTTATCTCGTGTTGGTCAAGACATCGTTTTCTACACCGGAACTTTTCACATATTATACGATTTAATCTAGGACTGTATGTCTAGGGAAACAGAAGTCTCAAGCTAGCTTCAAGGGTTATGCTATTATATAAATGTAACGTTCCATGGAATTGCTAGCAAGTAATTGGCGAAAAATTATCACTAGATGAATCTTTGTAATTTTACTTTCTCTGGGTTATATTAACAGTAATATTCAATTAAGGCTAAAGCTAAATATAGGACAAAATATATCATCGTCGCGAAACTTTCTCGGACCTTTAATTTTACCAGTGGTTTGAATAGGAAGGAAGGAGATATTTGTCGTGCCAACATTAATCTCTTTTAGGGTGTTACAAATTACTTTAATTCGAAATATTCGGCGCAAGAGTATAGGGATCTCGACATCAATTATTTGGACAGGATGTTAGTTTTATATGTAGCCGTCATTTACAGATATTACAACTACCAAATTCAGGAAGATTATACTATATTGTTCCATCTTCAAATCATTTTAGTCTGGATATCTTCCGTCGGAGCTGTAATGGCCTTCTTAGAATCGGATGGTCACCATAAAAAAATAGATCGAAAACAAGTTTGACGATATTGCTCTGTACTTTAATTGGCTAGCTTAGAACCGTGTTTGACGACAATTAATGACTGTGTGATACAGGCCAGATTTTTTTGGCTTAAAGGCATTTGCAAAGGGTTGTTTGAAAGACTTTCTGAGAGAGTCACTCTATCTCTTCATCACATTAGCAACACTTCTCAATTTTCTAGTCTCTATACAGACCAGCGCGATATTACAGGTTGGGCATTCCCATGATTCCTCTAGTTACTTATCGGGTCAACCACGCTAGTTCGTCCCACACTACATTTCCAGTGGGCCGTATTGTGTGGAACATTTTTTGCCTTTAATCCAACGGCTTCGGGTGGCTTGAGCCATTTTGTTAGGGTACCCGGGGCACTAGAAAAACATCTAGGTATTTACAGTGATTCCAAATTCTTTTAATTAATATAAAGGCTCTTGATATGAAAGGGTTAACTCAAAACATTGGACCAAACTTGTAGCATTGCTTTTTGGAACTAATACAGTTTTTGATAGCCGTTCATAAATTCAACAGGATCCGATCTTTGCAGGGTGGATTTTTTCAGTACTCGCTATTTGGAGCCTCGGTATTCTGGCGCACTTGTAATAGTATTCATTTACGGTGCTTTATAGATAGACTCATATGCTCATTTGACATCATTTATATGGTTTCACAAGACTCGCTACATTTTAGGAGCCATTTGGGTTGTCGTAAACTTTGTTGAGTCTTGGTTACTTTATTAGCACTTGTTTTAACATTTATCACTAAAAAGATCTGGCATGCATTTTGTTAAAAGCATCGGAGGTGGCTTCCCGGAATTTTTCTCATTTGTAGATTATAATTTGATGGTTAGGAGATTGTGATTCATATTTGAAAACTACTGATCATCTTCCTTCTCACACTACTTGGCAGACTGATATGGTCAGTTTCTCTAGAGGAAAAACATGTTGGTTTTTAATTTTTTTTGGGTTTTATCTGAAAAAAGTTATAAGGCATAAAAGAATTACATAAAAAAAAAAAAATAATTAATTTGGCTGTTGATATATTGGGCGCTGGAGGTGACTTAATGTCAGTTGGCCTTTCTTCCGCACCAATAGAAATGAACACAATTTCTACTTGAGGTGGAAGGAGCGACTTCAATTCTATGTCTAAGGTGGATTCGGGGGAGAATGCGCATGGGTATCGTTTTGCTTAGATAATTTTTTCGTATACTGCAGTAGATTTGGATTTGTCCTTGGAAACAAATCATACCGTATTTAAATATTGATATAGAAAAGATTTACTGGTCTTGCCCAAATATTATGAACCTTTGGATGTTTCTTGTGTAAAACAATTTTAACAACAAATTCTCACTCTTGATCTTAGTTGTACATTTTGATGGGTGTTTTTCGTGTAAAAGCACATCCATATAGGGCACTGGTTTCTTGTTTGCATTAGGATTTCGTTTGTTGATTTATTTGAGAATATCGTACTTACCACTTTTTGCCATCCTCCTATGCTTTGGTTAGCAGGACTGCTGACTAATTCTTTGGACTTTTATTTTGAGTCTTTATGTATTTATGGACTAATTGTTAAAGGGGTTTGTTCTCATAGCTCCTCATTTGGATAGGCGTCTTTTGCACGTCGCGTTTACTCGAAGCGTGGTGTGTAACTTTTGCTGAGAGGCAGGATTTTACAAATTTTTCTTCTTCTGTTCTAAGCGCTTAGGTCTACTTGAACTCGAGAAAGTCTTCGTTTTTGTTATTAGGCAGAATTATAACATATCTTGTATAATTTTTTGGATATTCTACCTTGTTCCGTTCACCTCAAATTGCAATTTCTTTGTGGTTGGAGATTGGATTTTCGTGATGTCTCATTCATCTTGTAGAGGGCATGAGGTTTGGTCACTCTACTCTCTTACATTGATGTCCAATTGTCTTTCTCTACTGTATTTCTTTCTTTTTCGGCACATATTATCTTGAATCGCGCATATCCACATTGGCAGGTAGCTTTAGACCTTCAGATGGTGCAGGGACCTTGACGAGTCGCATTACCAATTACCGTTTATACCCAGATAGCTCACTAATTGCAATTCAGAAGACCAATCTTGATCTTTCATGCGCATGTTCATGCTGTCTCGTCTATTCAAAAGTAACTCGTACGAGAGGGATATACACAAAGCCTTTCATTGAACTGATACCTCCCACATGAGGCCCTTTACTTCTTGCTAATCTGGTTCATGTGCATTTGTTTCTAGAAGTTGTTTGTTCGTGGAGCCTTTTGGGTTGATCTATATTGAGTCTACTAAGGAGCGGAACACAGCGTTTAAGGGTTGTTATTTACTCTTATTGGTCTATACAAAATTTCCTGGTTCGGAAGTCTTATTGTAATTCAGGTACAGAGACTGAGTAGTTCTTCAAGGGTTGACTATTTAATATTCTTTGGGGCACACTTCCAGCTAATCGGTCTTTGGATGCCTGCGGGCCTATTGCCATGGGTAACCACGGCATTCTTGAGAACTTGAAATTAGCACTCTCATTAGCAGTCTATTATTAGATTGCCTTGGCTAAGGGACTTTTAACTCACATGAGGGCGAAGCTTAACTTACAAATTCTCTACAATAGCACCGACGAAAACAAAGAGCGTGACACTCGGAAATTACATGGAGAGACCTGATGATAACTTCTTAAAGACAGTTATTCTCTTAAATGGGCATCTTGATGAAGATTTTAATTAGGTACGGCCTCATTTCCAACATACAAGTAAATATTCCGAATAGTGTAGCATAATAATTACGATTCTTTAGTATTTTATTATTCCGCCAAACTTACGAGAACTTACGACCTTCCACTTGTCTAGTCGTTTGATAACAGAGCAAAAATTTATGTCTACAATTAGAGTCCACAGTGGTTGTACAAATTATTATCGCAACATACACTGTATCTATTTCTACACGGCTTAAAGATACTTATTTATAGAGGCTTACTCCCAAGGTCCCTCGGCTAAGACCGCAAAATATTGTTTTTTTTTCGCAATACATGCTTAGAAAAAGATTTATTAATATTAACTGCTTTTGGATTTGTTACTGGTCTGGTAAATAGAACACATTTTTTTAACCTTTTTGGTCTACAAAGCGCTATACAACGATTCATTCTGGGGCGCTCACAGGTGGGTTACTAAATGTAAAACTTCGGTATTAGTACTAGCAGAGCACATCTTTCCTGTATGTCGACTCATATTTTAGGCTGGTCTATTGTTCGAGGATTTTATAGGGTGATAAATGGCGGCATTCCTTTGGTGGATTGGGCAGAGATGAAACAACAAAACACTAGCTCCATAGTAAACGCAAGGCTTAGCACATTGTTGTAGGTTTAAGGGAAGGCACTGAACGCATCAGTTGACACCTTTAATGGCAAACTCCATCGCTGGGATATTATTTTTACACGGATTCTCATTATTTTGCTAATATTATGTGCCATTATTTGTTAATAAATCAATTTTAATTTGCCAAATTTAAAATTAAATACAAAGTTTGTTTGGCACGGGAAAATAATTTTTAACTAATCTCATGTATTCTCACAGACTACGCACCGATTTATGGATGACGTGGATTGAAGAAGATGATATGAAACGGAGACATAGCGCAAGATATACCAGGATGTAGATGTTTAGTTAGATATAATCTAACTCACGATATCTCGTTGATCATCTTCGGGTAAATTTTATTATCATTTATAGTAGACTTAAAATCCAGGTCTAGATCTTTATTTATGTCAGTCACAATTGAATTTAAAATTAACTTAACCTTCTTCTTTATGTTTGTCAACGCAAATTCTTGCTATTTTACTCATTCAAGTAAAAATATTATCAAATTATATCAGTTGAGATCTAATTTTAATGTTTATTACCTAAAGTATTAAAATTATTCACTATACGATATAAATTAATATTTATTTAATCTCTCCCTCCCCTTTAATTTTTTTTCCATTATGTGAATAAGAGCTGAAATAAAGTACTATTATAAATTAAGCAATAACCCAAAGTTTTTATATGAGATCCGGTTATATAATCATTTAGATTTAAAATACTTTTAAATGCTTTTTGTACAAAAGATGAATTTGCAAATTATTGTCATTGGTCGTTAGATTACTCTCTCAGGGAAGTATTAACATCTTTAAGATCGAAAGTAGATGTGAAAGGGAGTAGTAATAAAATTTTAAATTTAAGGAAATATTAGTCAACAAGAAAAATCACCAGATCAAAAAAGAACGTTCTCATTGTCTTGTGTATTCTTCTAGTTCACCATAACATAACAGGTATTAATTCATAACATGTTATCTTCACTTTTCAAATCATTGAATTATATTTATTTTTTCCATTTGAAGATTGGCCAAGAAGAAACTTAGACTCTTTGGAAGATTCCACTAAAATAGGTCGCAGCTAAAAGAAGTCAACTCCTTTAAGTGTATTATACATCTATTTATGTTTAGAAATATTAATATTTAGATTTAATTAAATTATTATCAAGTGTTAAAATGAATAAACTGTAATATTTATTTCATATAATCTATAAATATTACATATTTGTTAATAAAATATTTTAATCGAATTTATTATGGGTTGACTATAAATAAAAGTTATTTTTAAAAGCAAAAATTGACATTAACCCAAACTCCTTTAAACCTATTCCAATGAGGAAATAGAGATTTTTAGAGTTATGGAAAAATAGAATATTTTTTTTTTATCTTTTGATTTTATAATTTAATAAATTATTCCAAACCATTTCATGTTTTACGCCTAGAAATAACATTGAGAAATAATCAGCAATTTAATTTTTATATAATAAAAATATTAAACCTTATTAGCAGAAGTCTAGGTTAAGGTTAGCAAATTCCTTTAATAATTATTATATATTAAACACAGATTTTAATATTTATATTTAATTTTATAATCTTTGACCTGCCTTAATAAGGAGTATATCTTATTATCATCTATTAGCGATGTGCCAATGATAATCCTCTGTAGGTACAAAAATCCGGTATATTCATATTGCAAGTATTAACTTCGCTGATATAATATTATATAGTTGCAAAAGAAGCCCAACAGTTAGTAACCGCACGTTTCCTCCGTTTGAATTTACTGCATTTTGTGTTAACAATACTGAAATCCGTATAAAGGAAATGCTCTTAGAAGTTTTGTCGTTATCGTTTTTGGTCAAAGAATTGATACCCAGCTGCTAATCGTAGAAAAAATGACTCCACGCTTCAAGGAAGCACCTACACAAATACTTTCATTTATTTCATAAATATCTATAGGCAACTCCTCTCACCATTGAGTTCATGTAATTGAGTTGGTCTTATTATTAAATTCACCATAGATAATAACCCGTATTAAAAAGCACAGTATTATATCACTTACGTAAGAAAAAATGCATAAGATAAAAATACAAAGATGGTGAGATCGTGAGCGTTGGTTGTTGATTTTTTTTTTGTTTAAAAATTCAAAAAAATAATTTTTACGCATTTAGATCCATTTCAGTTAATATACAAGTCTTCAAGTTCTTACTTGAATTAGTTACTCTTGATGATGTTCAATTACTAATAGATTAGACTTAATGCTCAATTATTCTCACACAAATCGTAATTTATCATACACTCACAAATTTAGTTTGATAAAGCGTTATTTTGTAATATACCTAAACCAAGTTATTTTAGTTAAATTATATACAGATGTATGATAGGATTCACTCTGTTTAAATTTAACCAAAAGACCGAACGCGGTAGCATACAGGAACTAACAAATACAGACTTAGAAAACAAGTCCTGTATATGGTGCATATTGAAATATATACACTAACAATAAAGTAATAACACTCTTTTTGAATAGGAATTGAAGGCAATTATCAGCAGTATCGTCATTTCAATAATTGTAAAACAGGAAATTTTCGCATAGAAAACTGGGCTCACAAAATGAGCAGACCAAATCATTATTCGGATCTCTCAGTCATCTAGTATGGCCGTTAAGCAAAATGAAACAAAACGCATACAGCCGTTCTCTATTTTACCTAATGTCTCGAAAAATATGTCAATAAACGAAGGCCGATTTACGCTAATCATTAAAATAGATTTTACTTAATGACCTTGGTATGCGATTATAAAGGTGATCTGCAAGGACTTCCTATTAGTAAGTTCTATATCCTTACCCCAGAATAACTAATCTGACTCTTTGTTAACCACCTAATTTCTTTTTCATTTATAATAGAATTTTTGTTACTCTTCTTGTCATCATCATTATTCTAAGCCTTCAAGGTTCTTCCTCTTTGATCACATCATGTCAATAATTGAATTTTATCTTTAGATCCTTGGATGGATATTCTGTTCAAGTTTTTCGGGATGAGGTTTCCTTTGGGGTGATCCTTTGGGAAAGATAAAATGAGATGTCAATGGGCAATTTCGGCATGACTTATCAAAGTCTAACATATCCAAATCCTTTTCATCTTCAGTAGGTTTAATTGCTGAAAAAGCCACCATAGTCACTATCAGCTCTTGCCAGGGGTTGCTGATAAGGCGGCTTCCACTTTCTTTGAATCTCTAATTTTTTTTTTTTTGAAATGGCGAGCAAACTCCTCCGTTATGCTATTTAAATGCATTCTAGAAGTGGTTCACCGTCGGAGATGTCATTATTGTGGGGTTTCAGCTAGCTTAAGGAAATTCCTTATTAGAACCTTTTATATATCGAAAGTAGGTTTATTACACAATGTACCAAAAATTTTTAATATTTTGTTTTTTTTTTCTAATTTGTTTTTATGCAGTTTTTTATGCAGATTCTGCAAATATGTTTTTAGTTTTTCTCTTTGTTATGTTACGGAGCGGCAATAAATTAATGTATTGGGCATCTTTTTGTAGGGTCGTTACCGGCATCGCCCTCTGTAAAAGTCAATTGCCATTAATATTTTATGGGGTTTGCATGCTTAAGAACTGATTTATATATTTTTTTTTTTTTTTTTTTTTTTTACAGAGATAAACACCACCCACCGCTCACGGGCCAGAGCCTAATCAAGAAGGGGTGTATCCAATTAACGTCCGAGCAGGACGAGCCCAAGCCCAAGGAGAGAATAGCTCACTTCTCCCAACCACGACCAGTGCGAACTGGGACCCCTCTTTGTATGGCGCAGTGCTCTACACTGAGCTACCGGGCGGCTTTTATAAATAATATAAACAACAAAAAGAAAAATAGTATAACAGTACCATATACAAACATTATACATATACAATATATATACATACATCATTAACATATTTAAGCAGCATACAATATATTTATACCAATATATAATTAATAATTTTTTCATCACTATTTCAACCTATTATCAATAACATTAACAACACTAATTATACACTGAAGCACTATATTTACTAGCGAGCGCTGTTACATACTTATCATTATTATTACTAGATTTATAGAACACAATGTTGGGCGGTTGGCGTCAGCTGCAGGTATTTTAATACGTTAATCCACCGCTGCGCAAGTGAAGAAGAAAAACTGTAGGATGTTTCGAGCCAAAAGCCTTTTTAATCGAGAGTCCATTTGAGAGACTAGCTGA
>JABUQX010003075.1:0-20000 GCA_015478945.1 Trachelipus rathkii
TGCAGTGAAGTAAAAATGAAGGGATTAGCATACTACCCACTACCGTGGAACATCGGTAGAATGACAGATTCACAAGGGAAAGGGTCGGGGTTTAAACCTTCAGATTGAGGGTTGTTGTAGAGCCGCGCAGCCGCAACTTGGTGAAGAACAGCATGGATATCAGAAAAATAGAAGTACTATATATCTCATGTTTGCCTTGAGAATGGTAGTCAAAAGGTCGTGTAAATTTAATAAGAAGGCGTTTCTTGCATTTATAGATTTGAGAAAGGCTTTTGATTCTGTCCCCAGGAAAAGGTTATGGAAATACTTAAGAGAGGATTATGGTGTTGACTGGAAAATAAGGAGAGCAATTCGAAGCATGTATGAGATTTGTAAATGTAACGTGAGAATAGATTATGAAAACGGAGAGTAGTTTACTATACGTATAGGAGTCAAATTTATTTGCATTTATAGATTTGAAAAAGGCTTTTGATTCTGTGCCCAGGAAAAGGTTATGGAAATGCTTAAGAGAGGATTATGGTGTTGACTGGAAAATAAAGAGAGCAATTTGAAATATGTATAAGGTTTGTAAATGTAACGTGAGAATAGGTTATGAAAACGGAGAGTGGTTTACAATAAGTGTAGGAGTCAAACAGGGTAGTGTATTGTCGCCAATACTCTTTATTACATTTTTAGATGCAGTAGTGAGGGAGGAGGTGGGTGAATTTAGGAGACATGATGGCGTATGCTGGTGATTTGGCGTGTTGGAGCGAGGAAGGATAGAGACCTAGGGAGGTGGTGATTATCATATTAAATAAATTAAAAGAAGCAGGATTGGTGGTGAATGTAAAGAAAAAGATTCTTGTTATAAGCAGAGAGGAGAGGAAAGACTGAGTGGTGGTGGTAGAGGGAGAGGAGATTGAAAATGTGGGGTGGCATAATTACCTTGGTGGAGTTTTTGCAAATGAAGGAAACAACAAAGAGATCACGGACAGGTTAGTGCTATAGGGGAGGGCGGTGGGAGTTTTCTATACCATCATGAGAGACCAAAAGATCGATGTGGAGGTCAGGAGAGTTATTTATAACAGCCTACTGATGCCTATTCTGTTATATGGAGCAGAGACATGAAGTACTACTAGGAGGAATGAAAGAAGAATACAATCAGCAGGGATTCTGAAAGCTATGGTGGGGAAAACTAGAAGAGACAGAGTAACACACGTGAGGGTGAGAGAGGAAGATGTAAGGTATACCCTGTATAGAATAGACGCAGCTAGATTGAGATGGTGGAAACATTTGGAGAGGAGGTCAATAAATAGGGTGGCGAAGATGGAGATGGATGCCGAAAGGGGTGAGAGCGAGACGAAGGCCTAGAAAAAGATGGAAGGACTCGTTGGATGATTATCTGAAAAAACATGGACTTAGTGCAATGCAGGAATTGATGGAACGGGAGGTGCCACTAGATAGAGGAAGATGGAGGACGATGCTAATCCGTTTGACAGGCTGAATGGCCTATCTAGGAGAGGAGGTAAGAAAGAATTTATGCAAATGGCAGTTTTCCTTACATAAGTTTGAATTTTCCCTATTACAATTTATAATAGCAGGTTTGATTTTGATTGTGATGGTTCCCTTCTGTCAGTGTTATCCGATCACAATTCATATATTGTGTTTTTCAACAGTGCTTTAAACACTAACTTTCCTTAATTATGTTATGTGTTTAAATAATATATATAATAATAAATAATTAATACACAATAGTAATATAATAATAATAATATCAATAATATAATTATTTTTTGAGTGGATGTACATGGAACTCCACAGCTACTACTGAGTGCGGTCTATAACTTGTGGTTTAGGTAAATCTACGACAGGGGAATACCCGTAAGGACGAAAGAGGAACGAATGGCTGAGATGTGTTATGATCTTATATCTAGATGTTCAGTTCAATAGGAAGGCAAAATTGCGATCACTACAAAATGAGATGATTCGGATAAGATGTGCGAAGGCGATTGCTTTGAATGATGGTATGAGTTCACGTAGGGAAAGACTTTGCTCTAAGGTCGAAGATGGTCAAAACTGCAAGTCTCAATAGAGATGTACGACTTGTAGGAGGTACAATGGTAGCTAAACGGGCAGATCGGGGATCTCCATCGGGCGTTATTATGTATTCAAATCATCTGGATATAGATTTTGGATGAAACATAACTGCAATTGAGCTCAGTGTACCACTCAGGGAAGATAGCTCTCTACTGATGTGAAGAACACGGCCATAGAAGGGTTTTGATCAGCCGAAGTTTTGGCGCACATAGCATTTCTCTCCTCCAACAGTGATCGCCAGCTCAGTAGAGGAAGCCCCGTAGCGTAAAGATGATGTGAAATCTGTGGTAGCAGTGGGATATGGGCCAGTGCCAGATGCAGGAGGAAGGGTTACTGGGCGCACACGACAACCCGTGTGGTAGCAGCCAGTTTGGCCCCCATCTTGGCCCAGTTTTCGGTTACCAGGAACACCAATGGTGGGACCCAACAGACTCCAATGTTGTGCGGTCCTGCGAAGGTAAACAAGCAGAGGTACTGTTTGAAATGCACAGACCAAAGGTTTACGGGTTGCCGGTTAAGCAACGACTGGAGAGCGCTCCGGGAATTAAAACGAAAGATGATATAATTAACATCCCATGGGAGAAGGTACTGATCTGTTCACCGCTGGACATAGCTTCATTTCAGCTGAAAAAAACGACAAATAGGTGGAAGGGTGTGGGATACAGTGATGTCGGAAACAGCTGAAGCTCCCACCCTTTTCTCCGTCTTGCAACTATCGGTGTAAACCGCTATAGAGGCGCTATGGACCTCCGTCGTGAGCCACAAAGGAATCCTCAACTGCACCGGGTGGGCCTCCGACTTACTCAAAGACTGGATTCCCGCAGAGAGCAGGGGGCGGAGAAACCCACTGTGAATGGTAGAGGTAAAATCATATTGCATGGCCGCTCGCTGAGGAAGGTCAAGGAAAGCGAAGATGGAAGTAACAACCCGAGCAGCAAATGGCCGATAAGAAGGTGTCAAGGCCGACGAGGTAGGAACCTGAAGACGGATGAACAGCGAGCACATGAGTCTGCTCCATCCGAGGGAATGGGCATGACCCGGCCTCTACCTCCAGCTTACCTCGGAGAGAAACGAAAAACACCCGTGGTTAATTCTCAGACTTCAGTCTGAATGGGGTCAAGAAGGCGGAGGTTAGGCTGGGAAAGGTCTGCCCATAATGCACATACATAGTCCAGTTTTTAGCCCGCAAAGCAGCAATGATGTAATAGGTGGAGCATGGTTTTTCTGTCCGCACCCAAGTCTTGGAGGTGAGGTGCCGTAAAGAGATCCAAGGAAAGGCGGCAAGTAGCTTTGAGGAAAGTATATGAGGAAAGGTACGTTGGACGCTCACGAGCAACGACCAGGAACCGCCTCGGCTCACACGGATAAGGGGAGCCATAGGCGTAACATCGGAGGCGATTGTAGGCGACCCCTACGACGAGGATTTTTCCGGAAAAGCACGGCTGTAGTTTTCGCCGTGGAGAATGCAAAGCCACGCGCACTCGCGCAGAGCACCAGGAGGAAACCCTATCGATGGCGACCTGAAGTTGACGTTCCATACAAGGAAGTTTAGCTCCCGAAATGGATGTACAGGGCAAGATCGTCAACATAGATGGAGCAGCGCACCGAGGTTCCGGATGGAAACGACAGCACCATTGAAACCGATAGCGAAAATCAACACGCTCAGTACACTGCCCTGCGGCACCCCTTCGCCCAGGACAAAACGCCTCGACAGCGTGGTACCAGCACGGACCTGAAACGAACGATCCGACAACAATAACTGAAGGAAGAGGGGAAGTTGCCCCCTAAGACCCAAGGAGTGGAGACTCCGCAAAACCCCCAACCTCAACGTGCTGTCATAAGCCTTTTCGAGGTCAAAGAAGACGGCGAAGGTCATCTTGTTGAAAGCAAATGACTCGCGAATGTCGTGATCGAACCGGAGAGGATCCTGGGTCGAGCGATGGCGACGAAAACCAAATTGGAAGTTGGAAAATGCATGGAGTCTCTCCAACGTGGGGACAAGACTGGAAGCCACCAATATCTCCATGAGCTTACATGTATTGCAGGTCAAGGAAATAGGGCGATGATTATCGGAAGAAGTCGGATCCTTCCCAGGTTGGGGAATGAGGACAATATATGCAGTAGACCAGACGGGAGGGAAGACCCCCTCCACCCATATTCTATTGTATAAGCCGAGAAGGAAGGCAGTGGCAAATGGATGAGCATGCCGAAGCATCTGGAAAGGGATGCCGTCAGGGCCAGGCGCACCATCTCCGGAAAGCCTGAGGGAGTCTTGGAACTCTGCCCTGGTGAATAGCCTGTTGTATGGAAGGTCTGTTCCAAGTGAAACAGAAAAATCAGGAAACTCCACCCTCAAGCGACCAGAACGAAAAGGTTCAGGATACCGGGAGCCGCTGGAGCAGGACGCGAAGTAATAACTCAACTCGTCCGCCACGACCCCGGGAGCAGAGATGACATAAGAGGGTTGCGGGCCGTAAACGAGGATAATACGAGTAAATGCATTGCAGTTTCCTTAATATTTGGTGAATATACATGATTCGTATATCTGTGTGATCACCCCGCTTCATTCCTTATACTATATTGTTTTCTTTATCTAAATTGATCTCTTTGACCTATAATAAAGGGTAAAAGTTAGTCGGGTTGTAAAATTTGAAATTCCGACTTTTCTCAGTTCAAATTAATTGGTACCATTTTAGTGAGTGGGCATAAAATATCTATTAAATCTTATTTGCAAGCTAATTTACTGTCAGTTCATAAATTTATTTATTGGTAATATACTTTAGAAACTGTTCAACTGCTTGGGATGGTTTTAAAAAATATTGATTTTGATTAATAATCAACATATACTTCAGTTTCAGTCAAGCTTTTCCTAATTTTTTTTTTGCAAAAGTAAATGTTTTTTATTTAATTTACATTGGAAAATAAATAAAAGATTACATTAATAGCCCTAGGTGAATAACGTCTACTGTGATCAACAAAAGTTCAAATGGGGGTGATTAGGGTTAACTTTTCTTGTTATCAGTTTCTTTGATATTAATAAGGCCTCTTCTGTCAGATTGCTTGGTTTTAACATCTTTCTCTACTATCAAGTTTCTTTATCTGTTGTAATTTTCTTTTTTCAACTTTTTCTCTTCTTTTTGTTCTTGTTTCACCTGATTTATCTGACAATCTCCTTATGTGGCGTCTCTTACGAGATTTGCAACATTTTTTTTAATCTAGAGAAGAAAAAAAGTTTTTGGGAAATTAGGGGGAAAAAACTAACCAGCGACTTTTCTTTTTAAAATGGAAAAATTATCTTTTATGAGATCTTATGATTGTGGCATCTGTTCTTTGAGAAAACAGACTATGTCTTTCAGATTCTCCCTAAATTGCTTAATTTATAGAAAACCCTTCTTCAAAATATCAGTCCTAATTTAAATATAGTCTAATTATAATTTGCACAATTTCCACATAACATTGTTCCCAGGTACTATAGAAGAACAAAACTAATCAAGTCTCTTAGAAAGACAATCACCATCCAGAAAATATTTTCAATTTAATTCAAGGGTAGATGAGTTCACTGCAAAGTAGAGTGTTTGTGCTTTTGCTTTCTAGAAAAATAGGGAGCAAGGTCCATGTTAATCAATATTTACAGTTTCATCAGCCCATTTTAATTTGACGCTAACCGCATATTCTGGAAACATTATTTAGTGTTTCCACGCTATATCTTTGACACACAAGTTTATAAACGAATTTTATCACAATCCACCACTTTAAATGCCCATAGTATTTGATCTTGTAACATCATCTTTAATGAAAAGATGAACTGATTGATAAACTGGTTTTGGTGTTAATTAATAGAACACTCAGGGTCATTTACAATCGGTTGAAGTATGATAGAAAGGTTGGATGAATGGCATATTTGTCAGTGTCAGCACACTTCCCTAATATTTGTATTAGAACATGTAACGAAAAATTTTTTCAATGATGGTTGGTCCTGCTGAGCTTTGATTAAATTCAAATGAGTTCCCACTCTGAAAATGTGAAACTGCGGCTGGGTCGCCATGTTAGGATAGATCAAAATATTTTGACATCTTTTACAGTATGCCTTGGAATATCTAGGTCCTTTAACTCAACCACCTGAAACTTGCTGGTTCATGTCTTGGAGGTCCCAATCCATGGTTGTGTAGAACGTTAGTTTTTTGTTTGAAGTCAATTTTTTATATAAAATAAATAATTTTTTTTTTTTTTTTTTTTTTTTTTTTTTACGGGTTACCACCTCTCGGGCAAAGCCCTTTCCAAGGAGGGGGTGTTAAAATCAACAAATTCATAGCCCAAATTACACAGATGAGCACAGACGCCGGCTTTAAAGTGAGGAGATTAATTCAGTAGGAAATACAGAAGATGGAAGAGAGTCCCACAGAACAGAGGTGGCAGGAAGAAGGACACCGCAGCGAACTAGTCTGTAGTTGCGATATCAGACACAAAACTCATGTGCGACACAGCACCCTTGTGCTACGAGGGCGTCCCAAAGTGGTGGCCCGCGAGTGGAAAGTTCCCTCGAGCACTTGCCCGCTACGGTACCTATAGAAAAGAGATAGCCCCAACATCGCGCGCAAAGATATGAGGGTCAAGTGAACTGTAAAGTACAGAACAGAAACTAAAAAGAACAGGACAGTTGATAAATCTTTTTGCCTTTGACTCGACCCTATCCACAAGCCGGGTGAAACCTGAGCCTCCCCAGATATGAAGAGCAGTAATCCATACAAGGGCGGATGAGCCTCTTGTATACTGGATTAACTGTGAAGAGGAAAAAACGTCTCGCAGTCTAAACGAACTCCCAGCTTCTTTGAGGCCCTAGCCACCGTTGTGATGTGAGGTTTCCAAGACATTTTTTTTGTTTATGTTAATGCAAAGATTTTTATATTGTTGACAGGAGAGACGAGAGAACCGTCGAAAGAAGAAATAGAAGTTAAGAAGGTGTCTTAGAGAGGAGATTTGTAGAATTTGAGTTTTAAGAATTGAATTTCACAAGGTTCAAACGACCCCAGGAAATTCTATCCAGATAGCGAGAATAGAATCGGAAATAATAAGACGAGAGGCATTCTAGAAGTAAAAGAAGGAGCAGAATTGAAATGAGTTGAAGAAGAGTGGATTGATCGGCATATAAGTGAATAGAGTTAGAAGTGCAAGGTGAGAAGATCATTAATGAAAAGTAGGAATAAAGTAGGAGATAAGACAGAACCTGAGGAACACCACTATTGAAGAAAGAAGAAGAAGTCCGCCCATCAACAACAGCCGATATTTGAGCGATTTGAAAGAAAAGTCTAGACATAAGTAAGCAAAAGAGAAGGAGGAAACCCAATAGAGGGGAGCTTGGAGAGAGTGACGCGTGCCATACCCGTCAAATGCTTTGGATATGTCAGCGCCACCACGTCTCCCCGTAGTTTCCTAAGGGCGGAAAACATAAATCAGTAGATAGAGGAAAGTAAATATCGCCAGTAGACGCTCGAGCTGCCGAAGCCGTACTGGCGATCGGAAAGGAAGAGAATGAGATTCCAATGATCTAAGAATGAGAGTTGAGAAGAGTTTCAAAGATCTTAACTTAGATAGAATACAAGTATAGGGCGATACGGGCGATATTTAGAAGGATCAGAGGGCTTCCTTTTTTTTCGGAATGTGCGCTTGCGTGCTTCCAATAATGAGGGAAAGTGCTAGTATTGAGACATAGGAAGTATAGTAACGAGGGGGGGGGATGGCACGGAAGCAACTCTCAAAACTCGGGAGAATGCATCGGGGCACCCCCTTCTAACGTTAGTAGATTTTCAGGACGCCCATTGCACCGATCGATGTAAAATCACAGCAAAGGCATAGGACACCCTTAGAGGAGAAGAAGGAGGAGGAGGAATGCAGAATCAATCAGGGTTGAGTTAGGGAAATGAGGCCGAAGAGATTGCCTTTTTCAGTTGGAGAATTGCAACAGAACCATCAGAGCAAATTTAAGAAGGAGGAAGAACAGATTTTACAGAAGTTGTAGAGATTGTTTTTATTCTTGCAGGTGTGGAAGATTTTGTCAAGTAGTAAGACAACCAAGGAGGTTACGCACTTTCGTTTGTGAAAGCGCTTTGCTCGTCGAAGAGTATCCTGCAACGATTTTTCTAGCAGAATGAAAAATTAGCAAGAGTGAATAGGAGAAGCGAGAAGTTTTTCAGATCCGATACGCCTGTCTAGCTGGATGGCCAGAAAAAGGCACGATCGAACCATCGGATTATGAGGAAGAGAAAGATTTAGTCGAAGAAGGATAGAACCTGCTCATCCCATCACATCTCCCACCTTATCTGCAGAAGTTGAAGCGTCACCAGAGACAAAAGGGAAGTCACTCCAATTATAGTTAGCTGTAGAAGCAACGCAAGGCCGCCAATCGGCCAGAAAAGTGCCAGAAAAACGCGTAGGGCAGGATGGATGCTGTTGGAGAGAAGTATTAAATTAAGAGATATAAGGTTGTGGTCAGATTTACCATAGAGCGAAGGTGGTGTATTTATAGAGAGATAGGACTAGTGGTGAACATAGGTCAGGTGTGTGTTCAAGAATTGGGTTGGGACGATCCGGAATGTTGTGGTCTTTATTAGTTGCCTCCCAGAATCGTTGAGACTGCCCTAATGATTCGGCCCTCCTCCCACCTATAATAGTATGAGAGTACCACGCATTCAGTGTTGTGTTTTAATTGAAATTCCCTAAATAGAGGAGGTCCTCGGCATTTGGATGAGAAGAAAGTTCGTGAGAGTAGTAGGAGGTATTCAAAAAGGCGTGAAAATCTGTTCTGATTAGCGAGAACAGTAGCAGAAGCCAGATTAAGTGTATAGAAGGAGATAAGATGTTTAAGCCACGAACTCGAAGTTAGGAGATTCCGAGATTCTCGAGACGTGTTACAGGAGTGTTTTATGTTAACATAGGCAAATACCTCCACCCTTTAAGACGGAAAATTAATGATAAGTTATGTTTGGACATAAAAGCGAGTTAGAGGATGAATTCTACCATCTGGGTCTCAGACAGGAGCAAAAGGTTTGGATTAGAGTTAGAGAGGTTGTATCCACGGATGCAGAGTTAAATTGGCAAGCCACGGATGTTAGCAAAGTCGAAAGTAAGCCCGCGCGTGCAAATCTGCAATCTTGCATGCACATACAAAACAAAAAAAAACAGAACAAAAAGAAGAAAAACAAACAGACAAAAAAAAAACAACAAAAAACAAAAAACAAACTGAAATCAGGTTTAAAATTGTTACGACACTAAAATCTAAATTTAAAACCGTAAATTGTTAAAAAGTAAAATGTAATTACAGTAATAATGTAAAATATGATATAAAAATCTTAAAGTTTTAAAAACTAACGCTCTCTTGCACCCTTACAAATTCAAATAATTAAAAAAAGTTAAATAAATTGATTTAACATTAAACTAAATTTTAAAAGTAAATGAACCAAATAAATAAAAGATCAATTTTTAAACACTGTGAAGACGAAATTTCAAATTCATTAAACAGTTTTAACGTTTAAAATTAAACTATCGGGTAACAGTCACTTTAAAAAAAAATACTCAACTGCAACAAATCCAAAATACTTCGTCAAACATCCAAAAGAAAAACTCAAAAGTATAATCCCTAAAAGTAAAAGATATAAACATGCTTATAGTCTTAAATCATACAGTTAAAACCATCCTTACAATTACTTCAATCGAAGGAGAACTTGGAACAACTCTATGGGAACAGAATAGGAAGATAGTAGGTTAAGTGAAACTAAAAATAGAAAGAGAACAGGAAAGAGAGTTTTCTTATGAATGTCATTCTCGCCTCATCCTTTCATTCACTATCAAATACATCTCTTATTCCAATTTAACTGGTATTATTACAATTTCAAAACATATGAAGAAAGATCATGAACCAAGTTTGCATATTTTTGATATATTTATTTTTTCATCAACTTTTAGTGTGGAATAAGAGATGTATTTGAAAGTGAACTGAAAAAGGATGTGGCGAGAGCTTCATCTCTTTTTCTTCTATCTGTTTCTTTGCTCTACTAATGATCCCTGTTTTCTTCGCGGGATTCAGGTCATAGGAGGTTGTTCCAAGTTCACCCTTTCCGATTGAAGGTAATTGGTATATGGATGTGTTTTAGACTTATGATGTGATTTATGACTTAATCTGTTTATATCTTTTTTCTTTTAGGGATTTATCCTTTTTGAGGTGTTTTTTTTTGAGTTGTGTGACGAAGTGATTTTGGGATTTCAACATTTGTGCGTTTTGAAGGTATTTTCTTTTAAAGTGACTGTAACCGTGGTTTTTATTTTAATAGTTAATCTGTTTTATGGATTGAATTTCGTCCTTAATGTTTAAAATTGTGAATTTTATTTATTTGGCACTTTAACTTTTAATTTAGGTTTTAATGTTTAAATCATTTTTTTCTTTTTTAATTCGTGATTTGTAGGGGTGCAAGGAGCGTTAGTGTTTTTAACTTTAAGATTTTATATCATATTTTTACATATTTACTGTACATAGATCATTTTGTTTAGTGTCATGAATCTGATGAAAGTTTGGTTTGTAGTGTGTGAATTAATTTTAACTATCACGTTTGTTTTTTTTGTTTTTTGTTGTTTTTTTTTGTCTGTTTTGTTTTTTGTCTGTTTGTTTTGTGGTTTTGTTGTATGTGCTATGCAGCATGGGGCAGATTGCACGGGGCGTGGGTCTTAGCTATTCGACCTTTGCTACATCGTGGTTGCATTTTAATACGGTCTGCATCCGTGGTAATCCCCTGCTTATAAAACTCTAGATCCTAACACTTTTGCTCCGTCTGAGACCAGATGGCTAGGAATTCATCCTCTTAGACTGGTTTAGTATGTCTCAACTAGTAAAACTTAAATTTCTATTTCGCGGTCTAAGGTGGGTATGTGCGCCTATGTTATAACATAGAACCGCCTTGTAACATGTCTGCGAGAATCTCGAATTCCTAACTTCGATGTTCTGTGGCTTAAAATCTTCTTTCCTTCTACTACAATAATCTGCTTTCTGTACTTGTTTTCTCCTAACAGACAGATTTTCACGCCTTTTTGAATACCTTATACTTCTCACGAGACATGTTACACTTCTCATCAAAATATTGAGGTCCTCTATTTAGGGGGATTGTAATGTAGACAGGTCAACCTGAATGTTGGTGTTCCTCTCATACTGATTAGGTGGGGAGGAGGCGAAATCATTTTAGCATTTCTAAGTCTGGAGGCACTAATTAATAGAACCCCAAAACAGTTCCTGGATTCGTCCCAAACCATTCTTGAACACACTGGACCTTATGGTTTTCACCATATGTCCTTCTTCTCTATATACACAACCTTTCGCTCCTATATTGGTAAGTCCTGAAACTACGAAACTTAATTCTCTAATTTTTAATAACTTTCTTCAAATCAGTCATCCATGCCTAACGGTTTTTTTGGCAATTTGATCGGCCGATTGGGGGGCCTGCGTTGCTTCACGCTAACTATAATTGGAGTGACTGCATTGTCTCGGTGAGCTTCAACTTCTGCCGAAAGGGTGGGAGCTGTAAGTCGTTGTGGGATGAGCAGGTTTATTCTTCTATCGACTAATTTTCTCTCCTCATACCCATGGTTCGATATCGTGCTTGTTTCTGCGGCATCGCAGGCTCAGAGACAGAAGTTGCGTATCGGGAGTGGAAAAATCTCGTTCTCCTATCACTCTTGCTAATTTTTCATTCTGCTAGAAATCGTTGCAGGGATCTCTTCGACGAGGCAAAGCGGGCTTTCATCAAGCGAAAGTGGCTAACCTCCTTGTCTCCACTGACAAATCTTCTGGACCTCTTGGCAAGAGAACTCTCATAAAATTCTGTAAATCTGGTCTTTTCGCTCCTCTTAATTGCGCTGCTGATGGTTCTGTTGCTTCACATTTATCAACTGAAAAGAGGCCAATCTTCTTCGGCCTCGCTATGTTTCTCTAACTCAACGCCTGGATGATTCTGGCATTCCTCTCGCTCTTCTTCTCTCTCATGTTGTCCTATGCCTTGCCTTGATTAACATTTCGATCGGGTGATGGGGCTCTGAAAAGTCTACTAGACGTTAGGAAGGTCGGGTGGCCCGGATGGCATTCCTCCCGAGTTTTTGAGGGAGTGTGCTTCCGTGCTATCCCGCCCTCGGTTCAACTATATTCTCGTATTGTCTTCTACTAGCACTTTCCTCAGTGTTTGGAAGCACGCACATGTCAACCTATTTCGAAAAAAAGGAAGCCGGATCTGTCCTTCTAACTATCGCCCTATAGCTCTTACGTGTATTCTATCTAAGATAATAAGATCTTTTGAAACTCTTCTCAACTCTCCATTTCTTTAGATCATCCTGGGAAGTCTCATTCACATTCTTTTCCGGATCGCTTACGGCTTTCGGCGCTCGAGTCTACTGGCGATTATATTTTCCTGATCTACTGATTTATGGTTTTTTCCGCCCTTTAGGACTACGGGGAGCTTGCGGTGTTGGCGCTTGACATATCCAAGCATTTGAGGGTATGGCACGCGTCATGCTCTCCAAGTCCCCTCCTTTGGGTTTCTCCCTTTCTTTGCTTACTTATTGTGCTAGCTTTCTTTCGAAATCGCTCATATCAGGACTGCTTGTTGATTTTGGGGCGACTTCTTCTCCTTTTCTGATCAATAGTGGTGTTCGCTCAGTGGTTCTTGTCTTATTCTTCCTCTTATTCTACTTTTCATTAATGTATCTTTCTCACTGCACTTCTAGACTCTTATTCACTCAATATGCGATACTCGAGCCTCACTTCTTCACTTTCATTTCGAAAGTTTCTGCTCCTTCTTTTACTTCTTAGAATTGCCTCTCGTCTTAAGTATTCCGATTCAATTGTTTCCAAATCTGGATAGAATGTCCGGGTGGGGTCGTCTGAACCTGTGAAATTTCAATTCCTTTAAATAAAAAAAATTCTACAATTCCCTCTCTAAGACACTTCTAAATTTATCTCTTTTCGACGGTTCTCTCGTCTCTCCTGTCGCAATATAAACATCCTTGGCTTAAACATAAACAAAAAAATGTCCTTGGAACATCAAATCATCACGGTTGCTAAGGGGCGCTCAAGGAAGTCTGGATTTCTGTTAGATGGGCGAGAGCTTTTTTGTCGCTCTTCACCAGTTAATCGCAGTTATACAAGGCCGTCATTCCGCCCTTGTATGGAGTCTGCTCTCATATCTGGGGGGGCTGTGGTTTCACCCGGCTTTTGATAGGCGAGTCAAAGGCAAAAACGATTTATCAATCTGTCTGTTCTTCTAGTTCACCTATTGACCTCTCATCTTTGCGCGCGATGTTTGGTGCTTTATCTCGTTTTCTATAGGTAATACAAAGGCAGGTGCTCGAGGAAACTTTCCACTCCCGTGCCACCACCTTTAAGACGCCTCTGTGCGACAATGGGGTGTCATTGTGTCGGCGCATATGAGTTTTGTGTTAGATTATCAGACAACTCCAGAGCCTAGTTCTGCTGCGGGCGTCCTTCTTTCCTGCACCTCTGTTCTGTGGAATTCTCTTCCTTCTTCTGTGTTTTCCTACTCTGACAATTTTAATCTCCCTACTTTAAACGCCGCGCGTCTGTGCTCATTCTGCCGTAATATTGTGTTAGTTGAGAATTTTGTTGATTTTAACACCCGCTCTCTTGAATAGGGCTTTGCCGTGAGCGGTGTGATAACCGTAAAAAAAAAAAAAAAAAAAAATACAATTATTTATTTATAAAATGATTCAAACAAAAAAACTACTTTAACGACCAGTGGTTGATGTCAAACTGAACCAGCAGTTTATCAGGTGGTTGTTAAGGCCTGATATTTTCCAAGCATACCTGTAAGTATGTGAAAAAATATTTTTGTCTATCTAACATGGGAGCCAACTAGCGAAGTTTCACATTCCGAGGGGAACGCATTTGAATTGAAATCAAATCTCAGCAGGACAACATCATTGAAAAACATTTTCGTTACATGTTTCTAATGACAAGATAGTAGTGATGAAAGTGTGTGCACTGAAAATTATGCATTCCATCAACTTCTCATCAATATCAACGATTTGTAATGACTGAGTGTTCTCTAACACCAACCAAACCAGTTTAACAATCGTTTCATCTTTTTGCATTAAAGATGATGGTACAAGATCTGAAATACTAATGGGGCATTAAAGGTGGTGGATGATAAATGTCTTTAAACTCGTGTGCATTTATAGGGGAAACATTTAAATTTAATGTTTTTCCAGATAGTGCGGTAGCTTCAAATTTTAAATGGGGCTGATGAAATGTAATTATGTGATTAACGGACTTGCTCCCTATTTTTTCTAGAAAGCAAAGCACAATACACTCTACTTTGCAGTGAAGCTCATTTAACGTTTAAAGAAATTAAAATGAATATTTTTGGAACTAACAGTAATTTTTCTAAGTAATAGTTCAATTAGTTTTTTTCTTCCTATAGTACCTGGGTAATCAATGTTATGTGGAATTGTGGCAAATTAATTAAATTCGGACTGATATTTCGCATGGAAATGCGACGGTGGAAGAAGGGTTTTCTATAAATTAAAAGCAATTTTAGTGGAGGATCTGAAAGAACATAGTCTGATTTCTTAAAGAACAGTGCACAATGCCTAATAAGGAGATCTCTATAAAAGAATTCATAAAGTTCCTATCACCAAAAAATGTTGAAAATGTAAGAGGCTGCCCATAGGAGATATGAAGATATCTCAAGAGTCAAAACAGAACCAAAAGAAGAGAATAAAACGGTGAAAAAAGAAAATTATCCATACAGATCTATAACTTGAAGAGCAAGATGTTAAAACGAAAGCTTTGACAGAAGAAAGACGCTATAAATCAAAAAATTCAGATGCTTGAGAGAAAAAGTTAACCTAAATCACCCCATTTAGAACTTTTGTGATCAAAGTGGACGGTTATTCACCTATTCGATCAACAAAAGTTCCAATATATTTTCTATATCTAAACATAAAATTGTTTTTGTTTTGAATGGGCACAAAGGCTTAGCCTTGGATGGCATAGAACCTTAGGTGATTATTAAAAAATATATATTTTTTTTAAATTCATCATGATGATGGAACGTTTCTAAAGTAAATTTTCATAATTTTATGTATGACTGAGTAATAGGCTGCATAATGATAATAGATTATTTTATAGCCAAAAATTAATCGAACCGTGCTGTCCAGGGAAAATTTGCTGATTTGGTCAGGCAAATTTTAAAGTTACATCTTGAAATTTTCCGTGGCAACCGGCCGAAGGCTTCGTCGGCCCGCTCCCGGCGTATTATCGCCGTACGCCGGAACAGTTTTTTTGTACATAGCTTCCACCGTTAATTCTTGCTACCCTGTATCAGTCGGTCCATAAAAAGGTGAAGAAAAATTTTTCACCGAAAGCAGCATGCCAGATTCCTCCTCTTAACTTCGTTTACGCCCGCAACCCTCTTATGTCATCTCTGCTCCTGGGGTCGTGGCGGAGAGGTTGAGTTATTACTTCCGCGTGCTGCTTCAGCGGCTTTCCCGGTATCTGAACCTTTTTGTTCTGGCTGCTTGCGGTGGAGTTTCGATTTTTCTGTCCAATCTTGGACAGACCTTCCATACAAGGAGGCTTATTCACCAGGGCGAGTTCCAAGGACTCCCCTAGGATTTCCGAGATGGTGCGCCTGGCCTGACGGCTCTCTTTCAGATGCTTCGGCAATGCTCATCCATCGCACTGCTCCTTCCTTTCGCTATACAATAAAATATGTGCGGAGGGGGTTTCTCGTCCTGTCTAACTGCAATTAGTTTGTCGCCTTCCCCAACCTGGAAGGATGCCGACTTTTCCGAAACCATCGGCCTGTTTCTTGACTGCAATACATGGTAAGCTCATGGATAGTTCGGTGACTTTTCGTCTTGTTCCCACGTTGGAGGACTCCATGCATTTTCCAACTACATTTGGTTTTCGGTCGCCATCGGCTCACGACCCAGGATCCTTTCTTCGGTGGATCACGACATTCGTGAGTCATTTGCATCCAACAAAATGACTTGGCCGTCTTCTTTGACCTCAAAAAGGCGTATGATAGCACTGGAGTTGGGGGTTTTGCAGAGCCTCCACTCCTTGAGTCTTAGGGGGCAACTTCCCCTCTTCTTCAGTTATTGATTTGGATCGTTCGTTTCAGGTCCGTGCTGGTACCTACGCGTCGAGGCGTTTTGGTCCTGGGCGAAGGGGTGCCCGCTGGCAGTGTACTGAGGCGGTGTTTGATTGTTCGCTATCGTTTCAATGGTGCTGTCGTTTCCATCCGGAACCTCGGTGCGCTGCTCCATATATGTGCGATCTTGCCCTGGTACACCATTTAGGGAGCTAAACTTCTTGTATGGTGCGTCGACTTCACAGGTTGCCATGGATAGGGTTTCCTCCTGGTGCTCTGCGCGAGTGCGCGTGGCTTTTGGGGCATTCTCCATGGCCGGCGAAAACTACAGCCGTGGCCTTTTTCTCGGAAAATATCCTCGCGTAGGGGTCGCCGTTACAATCCCTCCGATGTGTTACGCCTTTATGGCTCGCCTTCCGATGTGGAGCCGAGGGTGGCGGTTCCTGGGTGTCTGTTGCTCGGTGAGCGTCTCACGTGACTCCTTCTCATATTACTCTCCTAAAACTAGTTGCCGCCGATCGCTTGATCTCTTACGGCACCTCACCTCCAAGACTTGGGGTGCGAACAGAAAAACATGCTCCACCTTTACATCATGCTGTTGCGGGCTAAACTGGACTATGGTTGTGCAAATAATATTTTTATGTTGTCAGACCCTTCCAGTCCTACCTCCGCCTTCTTGATCCCATTCGACTGGGTCTGAGAATACAGGGTGTTTTTCCGTTTCTCTCCGGGGTGCCCTGGAGGTAGAGGCCGGGTCATTGGCTCATTCCTGCGGATGGAGCAGCTCATGTGCTCGCTGTTACTCCGTATTCAGGTTCATACCTCGTCGGCCTTGACACCTTCTTATCGGCCATTTGCTGGGGTTGTTACTTCATCTTCGCTTTCCTCGACCTTCCTCAAGCGAGCGGCACATGCAATATGTTTTACTCTACTCATTCCAGTGGGTTTCCTCCCGCCCTGGCTCTCTGCAGGTGGATCCAGTCTTTGAGTAAGTCGGAGGCCACCCGGTGCAGTTGAGGGATTCCTTTGTGTCTATCGCGGAGGTCCATAGCGCCTCTATAGCGGTTTACACCGTTGGTTGACGCGGGAAAGGGTGGGAGCTTCAGCTTGTTTCCAGACATCACT
This sequence comes from Trachelipus rathkii, assembly GCA_015478945.1. Classification (NCBI taxonomy): domain Eukaryota; kingdom Metazoa; phylum Arthropoda; class Malacostraca; order Isopoda; family Trachelipodidae; genus Trachelipus; species Trachelipus rathkii. The sequence continues at coordinate 17,349 of JABUQX010003075.1, forward strand.
GTATCCACACCCTTCCACCGTATTGGTCTGTTTTTTTCAGCTGAAATGATAGCTTGTCCGCAGTGGCGGGTGGAACAGGATCAGTATATGCTTCTCCAAATGGGTGTAATTATAGTCGGATCTTTTCCGATTCTCGGAGCGCTTCTCGACAGTCGTTTTGCTTGACCTGTCAACGTAAACCCTTTGGCTGTGCATTCAAACAGTACTCTGCTGTTATGTTCGCAGTACCGTCACAACATTGATGTTCTGTGTTGGGTTCTCCGGACCAGTGGTGGGTGTCCTGGGTACGAATGGGCGATGGGGGAGGCCACAGCTGTCGTTGACTACATACGGGGTGTCGTTGTGCCCAGTACTTTCGCTCCTGCTGTGCGCCTGGCGCATTTCCGCCTGCTACAGGAGTTTTCTCGCATTTTAGTCGGGCTCTCTCATGGCTGGTCAGTCATGTTGGTAGGGAATGCAGTTGTGTGCCGCAATCTTCTGGGCTGGTCAAACCCGTTTTGGGCCTGGTGTTTCTTCGTTCTAGTAGGAAGCGTCGTCTCTGGAGGTGGGTCTGGCCTGCGATTGTTGCGTTTGGGGTCATACGAAATTCTTATCCAGGTTTGGATTTTTCGTGATGTCGCGGGGTGGGGATCCCCGTTCTGCGGCCGTGTTTTGCTCATCCAGTTGTCCTCCTACAGTCGTTCATCTCTTTGTGGATTAAGTTTAATAATATCTTATGGAAAAGGCAAGTTCTTTCCTAACTGTGCACACGTTTAGGCATGCTTCAGCACATCTTATCGCGATGTTCATTTGCGGTAGTGATGCGCATTTTGCTGTCTTCTATTGGAACTGAAAGAATTTGTATAAGATCTAACATCTCAGCTCTGCTCTTTCGTTCCTTTACGGGTTTCCCGTCCGTTAGTGTTCCTAAAGGTATATATAGCGCGCAGCTCTTGTGTGCTGTGAGATTCTGTAGCATCCCTCATAAAAAAACAAATTATTATATTAATTTTCACATGGTTATTTGTTTTTATCTATTATGTATTTTTTTAAGTATTATTAATTATATTATTATTATTATTATTATTATTAATTTTAAAACACATGAACATAATTAAGGAAATAGTTAGTTTTAAAGCACTGTTTGAAAAACACAATATATGAATTGTGATCGGATAACACTGACAGAAGGGAACCATCACAATCAAAATCAAACCTGCTATTATAAATTGTAATAGGGAAAATTCAAACTTATGTAAGGAAAACTGCCATTTGCATAAATTCTTTCTTACCTCCTCTCCTAGATAGGCCATTCAGCCTGTCAAACGGATTAGCATCGTCCTCCATCTTCCTCTATCTAGTGGCACCTCCCGTTCCATCAATTCCTGCATTGCACTAAGTCCATGTTTTTTCAGATAATCATCCAACGAGTCCTTCCATCTTTTTCTAGGCCTTCGTCTCGCTCTCACCCCTTTCGGCATCCATCTCCATCTTCGCCACCCTATTTATTGACCTCCTCTCCAAATGTTTCCACCATCTCAATCTAGCTGCGTCTATTCTATACAGGGTATACCTTACATCTTCCTCTCTCACCCTCACGTGTGTTACTCTGTCTCTTCTAGTTTTCCCCACCATAGCTTTCAGAATCCCTGCTGATGTGTATTCTTCTTTTCATTCTCGTGGGTGTGGGGGGGAGTTAGGACTTCATGTCTTGCTGCGCGGATATAACAGAATAGGCATCGAGTAAGGTTCTGGTTATAATTAGTACTCTGCGCTGACTCCATCGATCTTTTTGGTCTCTCATGGGTATAGTGGAAAAGACTCCCACGCCTCCCTATAGCACTAACGCTGTCGTGAATCTTTTGTTGTTTCTTCATTGCAAAAACTCCACCAGGGTAATTATGCCACCCATCATTGTTCATCTCCCTTCTCCCTCTACCTGACCACTCAGTCTTCTCTCTCTCTGCTTGAAAACGACCATGTTTTCTTTCACCCAATTAGAAATATAGAAAAAAATCAGGAGTTCGCTTCTTCATTTTAACCTTTCTAGTATCATCTATTTTCTATTGGGTTGGGCGTCCATCTCAATCGGGCCTCATCCATGTTTTGCATTCACCACCTCTCTCACTCTTTCATATCTCACTCTATCTCTTCTGGGTTTTCTCAACATATCTCACCTTCCATTTCGTGTGCCATCATCTCGATATGCTGTAAATAATATTGGTAATAATAATACCTTACTTTGTGTAACTCTCGTTCCAAATCAAACCTTTGACTGTTTACATAGCCTGCTCTTGCGTTATTTCATATTCCATTTTGTAGTATTTTCCCTTCATTATTGATATATTTTTGGGAGGAAATCATACCTTCACTGGTGTCTTTCCGTTTTTCCTTTAACAAACAACTCTTTATATTTTTCTCTTGGTATACATTCCATTCCACCCTCCCCTCCACTATTTCTTCCTCGTCCTCGTCCTCTTTCTACTACATATCTGCATTATTCATAATAAATATTACTCAATTTCCTCGTAGATCTTTTCACGTTTTTTAATATGCAAGTCTTTTTCTTATAATTATCAATCACATTCTTAGATCTTGAACTAGTTGCGGCCTCCTCCTTTTCTCTCTTATTACTCCTTCTGCCCCGTTCCAAATTTTGAACATAATAGATCA